>CAVNYN010270561.1:0-13300 GCA_963692815.1 Nyctanthes arbor-tristis | reverse complement strand
GGGTATGAGCTCAGGTTTGGCAAAGTGGGCTGACGCGATAGTGGGTAGTGTAATTGGGCTGAAATTTCAAGTCGGGTTATCGGTTTGATAGATTTCAAATTACAAATTTTTTTAGTGTAATTGGGCTGAAATTTCAGGTCGGGTTATCGTTTAATAGATTTGAAATTACAAATTTTTTTCAGCTATTTATGGTGGCCGTCGATATTTTTTGACGGGCAGGCCATCCATCGAAAATCAGCAATGGCCACCAATGGTCGTTGGAATTTACTGATGGCTACCAACTGAATTTACCGACGAGCTTAGCCGTCGGTGATTACCGACACGGATCATCCGTCAGAAATCACCGACAAGCCATTTACCCACGGATTTTTCTGACAAAATTTGGCCACTACCGACTGATTTTGACCATCACTACAAGCGTGTTTTTTGTAGTGCAAGTAAATTAATAAACTAGTAATCACTAAACGATAGATACTCAGTATTACTACTGATCACTCGTCTTTATAAAATATTTCCCATCCATCACCAAACCAATTTCCATCTATTACTGCTAAAAAAAAAATCTTATGTGAAGATCAGAAATGTAATGTGTCGAATAACACTGTTAAATAAACCTTCGCTTTCAATTTTTCGCACTTCATTATGAAGAGAAACATAGTATGGCGCCATAATTTGCCACACATGAGTAGATAAACGTATAATTACTTCTAACCACCTAATGCAAATCTTCAGAGATTGGAAAGTGAAGGAAGAATTTTTTTTTTTTTTTAATGAAATTTCATAAGTGTTTTGTATATATAATGTCAAAGAGTCCTATTAATTAGACCTTGTAACACAAATATTTCACGTTTAATTAATAAATTGAGGTGCTAGCTTATAGGGCGTTACACTGCCACAATTTTTAAGGCGTATAGCAAACTATACAACATATGTTACTAAACTCGAGTTGAGACTTTCAATTTGACATCCACATTGAAAAGCTTTTGACTTAGTTACATGATGATGATAAAAATTACAATTTTTCTTCCTCGTGTGTATAATCCGAAAATGAAGAGACTTTTTTTTTTAAATTAATTAATGGGTTGGGTTAAAGATAAAGATTAGTGAATAATAATTAATAAGGGTAAATGGGCTCTAGAATAAAACATGAGGGTAAACTTGGAAGTCAAAAGTTTTTCCAAGATAGATACTTTTATAATAATAATAATAATAATAATAATAATAATAATAATAATAATAATAATAATAATAATAATAATGAAGAGACTTTTTTTTTTAATTATCTAATGGGTTGGATTAAAGATAAAGACTAGTGAATAACAACTAATAAGGGTAGAATAGGTTTTAGAATACAATATGGGGGTAAACTAGGGAATCAAAAGTTTTTTCCAAGATTCGTACTTTTAGATCATCTCCAAGAGACCCTTTAGACACAAACTAATCTATATTTTAGAGAGCAAATCTTAAAAACAAGCCCAATGAGATTCTTTATATTAAGAATAGGGTTAATTTGGAGAGCCAAATCCACTCCCAATAGTGTAATGAGTCCAACTTTCAATGATTTTTTTTGGTTTGACAAAGAACAATTGAATCTGTTGGCTATTAATATCTAAAAATATAAATATTAATTTAGAATCAAGAAACATAATAAATATTTAAGAGGCACAAAATAAAGAGTTTGTTGGAGAATGGCCAAATTTTTTGCTCTTTAAATTCAAATATGTTCTCTAAAATAAGAATATGCTATTTAGATTAGAGAGATTGTTGGAGATGCTCTTATATATAGAGTGATGATTAGTGAGAGTAATTATAATGTTATAGTATGCCAAGACCCATGCAGTGTAATGATATCTAAATAGGCTTCTCAAACCCTTATTAAGGTTCGATATGCCAAGACACATGGAGTGTAATGACATTTAAATGGGCTTTACACACCCTTATTAAGGTTCGATTTCCCTTCCCTACGATCCGCTTATAATGTTGAAGAAAGAGAAAATAATAATAATAATCTGAAAGTATCATATCTTATTGATTGATAATTGCATTCATTTTATTTTCTTTTTCCCCCCTTCAGCACCACTTCCATTTTTTTATAGTTACGCATCAGTTGGAAAAAAAAAAAAAAACAATTGCCATGCCATTGTCAAATCGAAATATCTTAATATAAAATTAATTAATATGAACTAAAAAGCTAAAGTTAACAAAAAAATGAAAAAATCCATGACAATAATACAAAGATTAAAGGCAAAGGTCTCGTTTTATTTTTGACATTTCAGCCATAACCAATCTTTTTAAATTATTTCAAGTTTCAAATAACATTAGTAGTAGATGAATTCAATTAATTCATTTTAATTTCTATCATTTCAAATTTCTATCTATTTAGGGTTTGCAATTTGGCTCGTGAGCAGAAAAGCTTGTGAGCCATCTTGCCAATCAATGAGCTTAGCTCATGTTTGGACTCACTGGAGGTGAATACGAGCCTGAGTATATACAGGTTGCCTCTTAGAAGAGCCTATCGTGCTTGGCTCACCTAAGAAGCGAACTACTCGCCCATTCATTTTGCTGCCTAAAGACAAGTAGCCATTTGCTAAGCCAAACGACTTCCAATATTTCTTCAAAATTTATCCTGATACATATATTTTTACCCCTAGTTACATTTATAAAAAGCATGTCCTCGTCCATTTTTATCACACCAAACTATCTTCTTCTTCTCTTTACCATATTTTTAGTTGTCAAAACGGTCAATCACTTACTTCATTCTCCACTCGGAATTTGTCAATCTTTCCACTACAATTCGACTACCTTCTATTTTCTAAAAAAACAAATGGATCCGAACTATAGCCAATGTCAAGATTCTAACCCATTTTTCATGGATTTCAACGATCCTATTGGAAGCCAGCCCTCTCCACTCGTGCTGGAGTAGATTGTCTCCCAGTTCTTGACTATGCATCCGATATATGAGAGAATTTATATAAAAAAGAAAAACACAAAATTTTCACAATCAGATTTTAAGTCATGTGTCAATATGACACTCTTAAATCTGTGGAGACATTGCGACAAAAGAATTTTTTTGTTTCTTGATTAACCTCTTTAAAATTGTAGCAACCGGCTTCCAACTTTCAACAATATCTCCGTGCATCGCACTGGTATAGAAATAGTTTAATATGTAATGGGAAGTAAGTCGGCGTCTTTATTTAAAGCGGTTTTAAAGTTGGGTGATCCAATTGAGACTTTTCTCATAGTTAGGTGGCTTGGGGTGAAATTTACTCAGACTTTCATTGTTTTCTTGTTTGTCCGTTTCCTGCGGACAATGCATCCAAATAATCCATGGCTTTAGTGTCTTTCGTGCAGTGTTCTTTTGTTCCTTCTTTCTTTCTTCTCCCACATTTATTGAATTATTTTTCTTTAATAAAATGAATTCAGTTGGTCTTTATTCTTGTTGATTAATTGTCTTCTCAACGAATTATGGTGGAGTTTCCTTCATCAATTATTAGTGTTGTCATTATTCAAATTCTCTTTGTTTGATAGGCGACACCGGAGAGAATTAAAATGTTACTTGGCCATTGATTTAATGGGGAAAGATGATAACGAGCGCTGCGTATTTCCCATAACGAGTTTGCAGATTGGGTAATTCTCTCATTTACCACCTACGCATGCGTTGATGAATGAATTAGCAATTGGTAGAAAACTTGGACGCATTATTATTTCATTTTTTAATTAATCCGGCTCGTGTTGTATTAAAATGTTGTTTCCTAACTTTTTTGCCTAAAAAAGGAAAAAAAAAATTGTAATTTTCATCTACGTGTATAGTATGAAAATTTGATGTGTACAGAAAGTGCATGTGACCTATATAAGGTGGGAATATTGTACAGAGAATGAGAGAAATACAGATTTTGGGAAATGTGTGTGTGTGTGTGTGTGTTATATTTTGGTGAAATGGAGTTCAACGGCTGAAGTTGGAATTGGAAAATATTTTTGAACTTGAATTAATTTATGAAAAAGCAATTTTTATCATTTTTTTTCCTTTGTGTAAAGAGAATGTTTACGATGAAGTTAACAAAAGATAAAGCGTTTAGGAAAATCCTGCTTGTTCACAAACTGTCTACATAAGTGTTATACACAATCCACCACCACCATTGGATGGTGATTTGATTTTGAGTGCTATGATGTGTGGAAAACAAAATGCTGCCAAGTGTGGTTGTGCAAATGTAGCATAACTCAAGCTTTTATATAGAACCATATGCATTGGGATCTATGTTAAATGAATAGAGAACATGCCATCATATTCCACAGTTTGCACTGATCATCGAGATTTTTCATCTTGTTAGCTTGCAGTTTTCATGATTGCATGCCACATTGTTATTATGATTTTCTAACATGATGCATATGCTGTTCAGGGATTTGCAGTCTTACCTATCACATCTTAGCCTATTTTTGGCTCCTGAAAGCAAAAAATTCTATATCTTGGTTGACAATCGGCCATGGATGGAAGACCTCGTTTCACGAACTACTCATTGGTGGCAATTGATGGTCACTAAGGTTGCTGAAGCTTATTTCTTACTGGCATTAAATTTGTACATCTTCTCAAGTTTGACCACAAATGTATACATTCTAAGTCTTAGATTTACTTTTCTGATTATACTACAGTCAAGGCTGTCTCCCTTTGCAAACACTAGAAGAAAGAAGGAGCAGAAGGAGACTGGGGAATGTTTTCATCTAGAGGCCAATGCTTCTCAATCAAATGTGAGTCAATTGGAAGAGTTCAAAAGGTGGTTCTCTTTGCTAGATGTAGCTACACTATCCAGATATAGGGCTTTGCTACCCATGGAAAAGCTCAAGAATTCTTTGATTTCTAATAACAAGTTGCATAGAATCTTGTACGGATTTATTGTCTTCGAGGTTGCATGGAGTGATGTACGTGGTATTAACTATTTCAATGAGCTTCAGGTAGGTAATTTCAAAATGATTCTTGTGCCTACTTTGTGATGGTGCTCAAATTCTTTGTTTCTATTTGCTTATGCCTGTGCAGACTGATACATCAATTGTAATAGAGAGTAAATTTATGAGAAGATGGGAGTTTGATAGTGTAGCACAATCTGCTAGATGCATATCTTCATGGTTCTTCGGGACATGCAATGAGCGGATTCAGTTGAAAGATTATTTAGATGCTACCATAGGTATTGCTTTTCAAATATGATTTGGCATGAACATAAAAAAAGCATTTGTTGTCATATAGTATAAGCTCCTGAATTTGATTGAACTTACTATTACTTATGTGCACATGAATTTTCGAATAATTCAGATAACTTCTAACAAAAAACATTGATTTCTGTATACATGTGCTTGTTTATACTATTTTTAAAAATGAGAAAATTGAAATTATAGTGTATTGCTTTCTGCAACTACCATGCAACTCACGAGAAGTAACTTTGTGCTCTAGTTATATTGAAGTTCTCTACATCTTGAACAATTTTTATTTAGTGTTCCTAAATCTTGAGGAACTCATGGTAGGAATTTGGAATTTATAGTTTAAACCATTAACCAGCACATATGATCGCTAAGTTATAGTGGACATGGTATCCAGCTTGTTCATAATTTTTTATGCTAGTCATGACTGATGTAAGAACAACTCTGTTTCACTAAATGTAAGGTGTACTGGATCTGTAGTAAGCATCTTATTTGTGGAAACTATGTTTATGCTCTTAGACATTCAGCATCATTTTTCTGGCTAGAATCTCAGAGCACATGACCACAATGACTTATCTCTTGAAGATTAGATGCGTATCCATCAAAAGCTTCCAAAATACAAAGATTGAGTTAGGATAAGCCGTGTCCCAAGAAAACGAGCTTCTGACTTGAGTTTGCTTAGTTCATCCACAATTGAACTTATAATTTGACTTCAGGCTGGTTTTAATAGAACACAGAAAAGATAATCATCTTAGAGTTGACTAATCAAACTACCTAATCTAGGGGAAATATTTTGGCTAATGACATTTTCATGTAAAACCTTACCCTTGAAGGGTGCAAAGCGTTGTGGGACAAACAAAAATGAGCGCCTTAGATCAACTTGGGATATAGCTGGGAGTATTTTTTTTCCTTGATCTCCTAAGAACTGCATGAGAGTTGTGCTCTGATATTGGCTTTTCACCAAATGATGTTGGATATCCCGTGGCTGTTAATTGATACAAGGGTTTGCTCATATAAACTGATAGCTTGGCCTCTAGGTTCCTTTTGAACTATTCGTATATTAAATAAAACTGCATAATTATTTTTTATGTCTGGATTTGTCACCCTCTATCTTTCCCTCTCTGAGTCTTTGTGTGTTTTTTATTGAGTGAGCACCTCATACCTATTAATTTCCTTGATTATGGACTGATATGATAGAGTTCAACTATTTAAAGCAAAGTGAAATTGGATGGATATGGCTTACCCTTAGGAAGAGATTTACTACAAGTCATTACTGGACTGGCACACGGGTAACTTTGTAGCCATAAGGTTTTTTATATGTTATGATGGCCCACAAAATATTCTAGATAGCTCACGGAACTTTATGAATACAATGTTCTCGTTTCACTTTCGGCTTGAAATATTTGTCTATTTTCAATTTCTGTTTATAATAACTTACTGTTATCATGTATTAAGTTCTCACTGTGAATTTATGTGCATGCCAACACTTCATATGTTTATTATTTATTTATTATTTGTCTATCTATCTTTGGGTAATAAGTGACTTGGATCCAAACTGTGAGGCGACAAATTTGATTATTTCCGTCTTATAAGCTTAAATTGTATACAGGTCTGAGAGTTTCAATTAGGGAAAGTAGGTGAAAGTGGATTAGGGACAAGCATTGTTATGGACTATTGTTAAACATCTTAAAAAGTAAAGGATTCCGTTAAAATTTGAATAGGAGAGGATTACATAGCTATATTTTATCTTCAGTGCCTTCAGTCATGAGTTTGATGACTTGTTCCTTTGGCCCTTATTCTTTACCATGTTCCAATGGCTGTTTTCTAAAACATCTCATGGTTATTTTTAGCGTACTCTTGAAGACCTGAAGTAATGAATTTTGGGAAAATATGGTGCTGTTCATGCTTATTACAGCCTAATATATGAAAAATTTACTAAAGATTGTAATATAAGTAAAGAAGTACTTTTTTGGTCATCTCTCTCTCTCTCTCTCTCTCTCTCTCTCTCTCTCGCGTCTGGTTTGATTCTACCCATAATATAAAAATGCTCCCATTGGTTGATTCTTTACGCCATTCAATTTCATTTCTATTGAGAGCCAGATGCAAACTGAGTTTTATGTCACAGGTGAGGTTTTCCATGATGCCCATGAAAATTTTCCAGGGATTGGTACAAATGATAATGATGATATGATTAGTGACTATTTGTGGGCTAAGAGTGAGTATCCTTGTGGTCCTAGTAGCTGTCTTAGAGCATATCCAGCGACCATGGGGAGTAGAATAAGCATACATAGTAAACTTCCTCCTCCTAATGGTCCTTGTAAGAAAGATAAGAAGTCCGTCAGTGTTGATGCAGACCCTAAAATTATTGCATCACCAATACGATCTCAGGTCTCTTATGCAAGTGACTGTATAGACTTTGTTGAAGCTACCCATTACAAAGATGTTTTGATTTCGTTTCGATTCAATGATCCTGACCTTCCTTTTAAATTAAAGGAAATTATTATGTCTGATTTGCGGCTACTCACTTTACTTGAGGCTGGGCTTCCATCTTGGGTCATCTTCCTTCAGTCTTACCCTGTAGTTTGCCATATTTACCGTCCATGGATGTGCCCTTTGGCAAGAGCTTTATATGCGATCATTTCAATTGGCACTGTACTCATTGGATTTTATGACCTGTACAAAAATGTACCTCTTCTTACTGCAACAGCATCTCATTTTTTCCCCTTTTTGATTGGATTGAAAGATGGGAAATGATTTCGAGAATTAAGTACTTGGGTACTATGTTATTTCTTCATAATGTTCAGAAGGCTATTACGTGGTGCATAATGATGACTCGACCAATAAGGTCATTTCTTTCCATTCTGACACAGCCAATGGCAAGGGTTTTTGTGGAGTTCCTGGATTTCTTCCTTCCTTTATGGCATATATGTGTAAAGTTATTAGAAAGTTTCTTTGCAGTAATTTGGATGACGGTTGGATCTTCTTGCACTGTAGTAGGAGAGCTTGTGGAGATTTTATTGCTGCCACTTTGGTATGTCCTGTCATTTACACGGAATGTTGGTAAGTTTAGGGTCAGAGTTTATTCAGTGCATGTTATTATCGTTACTCTTCTCTATAGGATTGTACAATCTTATAACATGGTGCTTCCTTTCCAACACTTTGTTGGACTACAGTAACCACCTTTATCTACCCTATAATCTGGATTCTGGTGGAAATAATCTACGCTCCAGTCCGGTTTCTGCTCGGGTTGTGTAACCTTGTGGCTTTCGTATGTAGATGCATGTCCAATTTGATTGGAGACATATGCTTTATTGTGAGCGACATCTTTCAGTTCACGAGAAACGTTGAATCAACAGTGAGCTCACATGAGGTCTCCATGTGGAAATCTCTTTGGAATGATCTTTTCTCCCAGGTGATTTTTTGTGGAATTTCTCTCCAATCTGGAGTTAGATGTATGTTCTTATGCCTGCATTCTATCCTATCAGGTTTTCCGTGCCCTCCGAAGTATTCTTAATGGTTTAGCTACCTTCTTCATCGCCTGCAATAGACATCGTCTAAGGTATGAATAAGTTGCCCCGAACTCTTCTTTAAATCTGAGAACCAGGGTTGACGAGAAGTAAAATCTATTTGTTGTTCCTTAGATTTAAATCACCACAGTCGTTTTATAGTGCAAGGAACTGGTTGTGACATCCCATGCAAAACTGATAGAATGGTTGTCTTCCAATACCCTTATTTTATTATTATAATAATCTTTTTTAGGCTGGTTGGATATTGTTCAGACAACCTATGGTTAAAGATGAGAATGACATCTGATCAAGGTCGCTAGATGCATTGAATCCATGAAGAAAGTTTATAATAGGATTACTGTAAAAATGCCTACTGATAATAAGAGAGTGAATAATGTATATGGAAAATTGAAATAGATGTCTAGTCCTCTGGTCGTTACAAGGTATTTCTAGAAGAATCTAAGACTTCAAATTAGATTAGAGTACGGTTGGACTTCGGAAAATTATGAAATATAAGTTATGGACTTTAGACCTGTCATATGTGAATGTTCAATTATAGATAAGGTTCTTGACGTAAAACGTAATATGGAAAAATTGCAAAACAGAAAGAGAGGGACATAGAAAGGGAAAAAGAATCAGAGAGAAGCAGAAACTAAGGAGAGGAGATTAGTTAATTTAGCAATCAAGTCTAGATATTGCAAATGGATAAAGAGCCATTATAGGATTTTAACTACTTTAAGTTAAGAAGAAAAATAACAAGAAATACTAGAATATCTTTAAAACCAAATCATAATCAGATATCTCATATAATATAAGTTCGATACTTATTAATTAATACATCTTTATGAAGTCCATCATTTCTCTTCTTCGAATGTAGATAAGACTAACTTATTATCCAAGCAGGACTTTCACCCGGACTGAATGTCTATATTGAACACTTGATAACAACAAATTGCAACTTATACAACGGATGGTGTTTGGTGATGATGTACTAAGAGAAATCTCTTAACTACGTACTGCATATTATGCTTCCTTTTTGCTTTGCATTAAAGTCCAAATTAGAAATAGCTAAATTACATACTAAATTGGCTGGCATTCTATCACGTCTTACAAATGGATGTGCGTTGTACAACACATTATCTACACATTGAGATATTAGATAAATTGATTAGGCATACCTGAACAACTATCTGCATCCGTTGTGCATAATGCCACTCTATTTGGCTTGAAGTGGTTTATTATCAAGCTTAACTTCTTTTTCACACTCGCAGACACCACATTTCCACAGCTACATGAATCTATAACGAAAAGGCACACCTCTTTACATTGTGTTTATCAATTGGAAAATATTGTTTCTTACCAATTTGTGGCATGTGTCCAAGTGAGGCAAGTCTAATGGATGGCAAGCAATGGCCTTCCAAACCTCTCTCCCAGTTTCATCAACAGCTTTTATTTCAATAGAGAAGCTTCAAGGAGTAACTTGAAAGAATGGCTAATGGATAGACATTTACATCTGTTTTTATTTTTCTTATGACATAAGAATTAGTGACATCAATTTCTTAAAATTTTGAGAACCTTAAAAATTATAAATGCCACGATCTCCAATACTCGACATCCCTACCCTTCCTACTCCATTCCCTTCTAGACTTATCCAACAAGTTTCCATCTCCAACCCCACAAATTCCTGGGGCAGCAATAGCAAAGTTATTTTATTTTTATTTTAGTTTGTACTCGGATGTTTTATTCTTTTTAATTTATAAATTAAAGAAACTTCTTACAATCTCCTTGGAAAGAAAAAAGAAATGTTCTCTATTCACATTTTTGTAGTCTACTTTAATGACCTTTTAGTGAAAGCGACCTTAATAAAATTTTATTTGATCTATTTTACCTATCTATTGACACTTTACACCTAGTAGTATTTTAACTGTGGGATGATAATTTTCAGTTTCTTGGATTTACTACCATTAGGTCTTCTGAATAATTCCTCTCCCTGTATTGTTGTTGAGAAGTCATTCTAACTATGCGTTTCTTGGATGCATGGTTGTGGCAGCATCTATAACCATGCGAAGGAATTCATTCAAAGACTATCTCAGGCTGGTAAGAGGACAGGAGCTGAAGAAAATCCTCGTGCAGGACGGATATCTTATCACAAAAAAATTGGGATTTAGTCATTGTATGTGACTGTATATGGGTGAGGGCATGTTTGGTACACCGGATAAAAGCTTTATTAAAGACTTATATGGATGGTGGAAGTTAGATGATATTAGGAGAATTAAGGAGGATAATGTTGTTTAAATTTTGATTCAAGATAATACGATCGAAGAGCTTGTGCTAGGGAGCTTTATGTAGAATAGATCTTCTGAAAGCTGATTTATTTCAGAGAACTTGTGGTGGGGATGTGAAGAAAGATTACTAGAAAATATGAATTTTTTTTTTTTTTTTGACAGAAAGCATTTTGTAGTTAACTTTTGATTTTTAGGGTAAAAGTCCCTAGAGCAAGCTCTGCCACTTTATTTTATAAAGTTGAACCCCACTAGATTGCACCAAATAATGAGTTTTGATTTGGAGCGGAGACATCCAGCGTATGTGACATCTTCTCATCCACTAGATTTATTCACATGAACGTGGCTCACATATGGGTCCACGAAATAAGTAGAGAAGAAGAAGTCACATATATCAAGTGTCTCCAGTTATGGAGACACCCTATATCTCCGGGTCAAAATTGACCAGATTATGTTGTTAAGAAATGAATATTGTTTCATCAATCTCTCCTAGCGCTACCATATATGTAATTTTGAGCTAAAGTCGTTATTCAGTGTACCAAAGGTGCCATAAACAAATAAATGTATAGGAAGAGGCAATATGCTTCTATGTAGAGTAGAGAGTGGAATGTTTATGAAGTACATGTATACGCAGCCCCCAGGGGGGTCTGTACATTGTAAATAATAGTCTCTTTATGAAGGGTAAATTGTAATAGAAAATGTTTGCATTAAAGATAGTTGAGATGTCAAAGTCGAAGAAAAATGAATTGAGTTTTGTTTTAATTGGTGTTCTAAAGAGCATGCCCGGGCGATAGGCGAAGGGAAGACGCGGATAAGATGTGTCGCTTTGTTCGAAAGCATGGAATAAAGCAAGTTAAACAAATGTATCGTTAAGCGTGAACTAACCTTGCATATGGGTCTATATCAATGAAAAGTAATCACATATTCCCCATATTATTACATGTCTTTTTCCTATTGGATCATTTAAGTCTATTCGGAAAATAAGGTATCAACATGTACGTGTGAGAGCGGGAATGATATTAGCATGGTTTAGAAGTGAGCCAAATTTTGCACTTTTATTTATTTAAAATGAAATTTTGAAAGAGTAAATCCCTTCCATTTAAAAAGAAGATTTGGATTAAAGTTATTTGGTATAGAAAATATTTATGATTAATGGAATGCTAAAGATAATAATTCAAAAAATAAAAAGTTAAGCATGTATAAATTTATTACAACAAACAAGAAATCTGCAATAAGAGTCAGAAAATATTTGTCTATCATTTAAAAAATCTAAAGGAATAATTGGATAAGGACCATCATTTTGTGTCAACCCTAAAGATGCAAATCTCTCAATAAGTCTTGCATGGCCAAGGTTTCGCGAAAATTCTAAGGTATCAGCATCGATATCTGTATAAAATCCGTATAGTGTAAAATACACAAGAAATAATTAATGGTTTCATGAATCAATAATGGTTTATTGTGTTTTTTAACCATGCCTGCTCTGGAACTAAGCTAACAAGACGCCCATTCTTAAGACAGACGCCTAATATCACAATAGGCGTCGGTTGTGACAAAACAGTAGACGCCTATATTAATTACTTTTTTTTATTTCGTCTTAGGCGTCGTTTGTTATCAAACAACCGAAGCCATTTTATATATATATATATATATATAATTATAGCTCCAGAAATATGTATTGTCATCTTGGGATACTAGAATAAAAAATGCACCCAATCCACAACTAAGAAGAATTTCCAGCATCAACACTAGCTATTTCCATATACTTTAACACAATTATCATGACTAACTTAATAAAAATGAAAGAACAATCCATAATTATTACTCCATAATTTAGCATTGGGTAATTTACAGCTACCGTCCCCAATCTTTTGACTTTTAACAGATTACATCCCTAACATTTAATTCTACTCCTAGGGGTCCTCAACCTTTCCCAAAATCCTCCCTCAGGTCCCTATGGACGAAAACCGTCCATTGTAGGCGTTAGTCAACTAGTTGACCAAGGGCAATCCCGGTAATATACAAAAAATGAATATTTTAATTTAAAAAATAAAAATAAATTTAAAAAAAAAAAAAGAAAGGATGTGGGGGGGACACTCCTACTCCATTGCCATTTCCAGCTGCCCTTTGGCTGCTGGAAATAGTAGAAATTAGCGATCTCTGGAAATGGCAGGAGATTGGGGGCAGGGAAGTCCCCCCCCCTTTTTGCTTGCTGCCGGAATGCAGCAAGCACGGGGGACTCCCCCCCTGCTGCCATTTCCGGCAGCCAAATGGCAGGAGATTGGGATGGAGTCCCCTTTTTTGCTTGCTGACGGAGATCGCATCAAG
>CAVNYN010270559.1:33744-47307 GCA_963692815.1 Nyctanthes arbor-tristis | reverse complement strand
GAGGTTTGTCTACATTTTATATATAGTTTATAGTCCTCTATATAAGAGTTTGTATCAATTTTGATCAAACAAACTACATGTGAGTTATTTAGTCAGAGCACATCATATAGGATGCCTGGCGGCATATCTCTCCAGACGTCTGGTGTGTCAATAGAATTGGGTTTTGCATTGTTGATTTCTCTGCATTGTGGTTCAAAATAATATATATCTATACGCACGTGTACTATTATAATGCATATTGTAATTGTACTTTAAAAAAAATCATAGAGGATCTTGTGAGTAAATTTATAAAAAGTTGAAAACCTATTTTATTGAAAAAAGAGGTTGAGGACCCCAACTGATAAAAAATTGTAAAGGTCGGGACCATATGTGAAATTAACATTTATAATTAAAATGTCAAATTTAACCCGACAAATTGAGGAAATGCGCCTAATTTTTTGTAAATGTTTATCTTATATTTTTCTCTATTTTTGGTTTTTGGTTAATTTAAAATAACTTTTTGTTTAGGTATTAAGGAAAAAAAATTCTTGTCATCACTTGTTAGAAATTTTATAAAAGTATTACATAATCATAATTAATTTATAAAGGGAGAAATGTTAAAGATGCCACCTAATAATAAATAAAAATACTAAAATTTATGTATTCTTTAGTAATTATAAACTGATTCAAGACTAAAACAATTAAATTTACTACTTTAAAAAACGAAATAAATAAATGTATTGGAGACTTAAAATCTGCTTTTGGACTATGTGCAGTAATTTTGGTATAAAAGTTTACCAAATGGTAATTGACGCAAAAAGTCCTTACATTTAGACACTCTTGTACAATTAGTCATCTCCTATATATTTTTTACAATTTCACCGATGTCTTTAGCTTTTATTAGCACAAATCATCTTTAAGGTTAAATTCATGTTATTTTTGTGGAAAAATTCTCGTATTCCAGAAGTACTGAACGGTACTCCTGGCCAATTAAAAGCTCACATGTGGGATTCAATGCCTAAATTAAATAACAAATTAGGAACCTTGAATCCACATGCGAATTCCTAATTGGCTAGGTGAAGTACTATAATTTTTTCAGTATTTTATTCCATCTCAAGATTTATTTTATTTATTTTTTTTTGAAAAAAGAAAAAATTCAAATGAAGTCCTAACCTAAATTTAAATAGTTGAATTAACAGACTTAAATAGAGTAATTAATAATTAATTGAACAAAATAAAAAATTATTTATTTTTTCAATTCATTAGTTATTTTGATTTGTTATTACCTGCACCAAACAACTTCTTTTGTCAATCAATTGATTTATTTTCCCTTTTTTATTTTTTTATTTTCAGATATTTGTTTAAAATAATGCTCATTATTGTGAAACCTAATTTGTATATTTTTCACTTTATAGTATAAGTGGACAAAAAATACCCTTATAATTATGATGAATTTAGTATCAAATATGGTTTATGCTAATAACACATAAATGTATGAGTGGAATTGCTACGGACCAATTATGTAAGAGTTTTCAAAAGTAAGGACCTTTTGTGCCAATTACCCTATACCAAACACTTTTATTCTTCTCACAGCTACTTTTTATTCAAGGGTAGTTATATTGACACTACATATTTTATTAACCACACCACATATTAATTGTATTAAAAGTCCTTAATTTTTAATAATTTAATATTTACATTCATAATTTTTTTATCGCACTTTTTATCTTCAATTTTTGACCCGTTAGCACATTTTATATTTGAGACATCAATTTTTTTTCAAAAAATATGTTAAGATAGTGTAAAACTTTCATTTGCTTATCATATTTTTAAATAAGAAAAAATGAAAAAAATAAATAAAACAAAAACGTAACAAACTATTTATTTAAAAGTAGGCTAATATAATTTTTCAAAAGAAATCATCAATCCGAGAATAACTGAAAAATTGATGATAAAAATATGAAACAAAAATATTTGAAATGTAAATCACAACGATACTTATATATTAAGGACTATCATTTCAATTAAATTATGGTGTGGTTATAAAAACGTATAGTATTAATATAATTGGCCTTTATTCAAATCAATAGAAGCCGCTTGTTTAAAAAATTACAGTAATATCAAATTAAGCCTTATTTATAACAAAATAGGTTTTTAACATTTTACACTATTTAGCCTGATGGGGAAAAAATAATTTTTTCCCCGCACTACCCCTGCTCTTATAAAAGAGTCACAAGCCTACAATCATTTAGCCTTGAATGTGTGGTTTGTACTTTTTCATGCATTAACATTCGACAGCTGTTGATCTTGTATTACCATAAATCAATTTGGTTTTAGAATAATTCTAATTGGTTTTAATATGGATTAGAATTTAAAAAATAAACTAACATATACAAGTAAATTTTCTACTATTATACTCTTTATTAGTCTTTGCTACTAGCCTCGTAAGCTTGTCCCAAGGCAATTGAATTGTCTTATAAAGTACTGTCATGAAACTACTATAGAATACTTTAAAATGTATATATGCAATCATATGGATTATTGAGTACTATAAACGACATCTATATGAGTGTTAGAAAATTATTACGATGTTCAATAGTAGTACGAGTTTAAATATACGAGTTTATGCAAACATAAATCATCATTATTATATATGTAGTCACACACATAAGCAAATGTAGCGTTATTCTTGACACTATAGATTTTAATTTTTTTTTTTAAATTGTTGAGCGAAAAAAGGCTTTTCTCCTCTACTTGTCCAAAAAAGTAATAGATGGACGTTTGTCTGGCCTCACTGCCATTCTCCTTTTCATGTTCTTCAATTTCAACCATCATCCTCACTCTCCTGCTGCATCTCAATTCTAAATTTTACAATTGGTATTCAGGTGTCCACCCATGGGCCAAATCGTCTTTCTCCCATCTCCTGTTTGGCCCTTGCTCCAACAATTACCGCAATTAGCGGAATCAGCTGGACATTAACCCCATAACATAAGAGAATAAAGGTTGAAGAGAGACAGAAACCATTTTTAAGAAAGCATGAACGGGGGGATACCAAGAGAACGTATAACTTTTGTGAATAATGGTATTCATCACGCTTACTTTGACTTTTCACATTCACGTTCACATTCCCATAGGAGCATGTTGGCTGATGGTATTATTTTATTGTTTTTTTATTTTCGAACTAGTAGTTGTGAAGAATGTATCCAAGTTGCACGCACGTTTCTTCTCAAATTTCGTGGGTTCGAATCTCTACTCTTTGTTCCTGAAACAAGTTCCTTGGGATTGTTCTCCCCCTAGAATTTCAAGATTCCGACTTGTTACAGGAAGGTAAGACTTCTTTGAATTTCCATTTGTACTGCATTTGGCACTGAAGTTTTTATGTTGCAATTAATTGTAGAAATTTGGTTCTGGTGATGTCTGTGGACTAAAGAGAGTGCTCATTTTTGTTTTTCTGTATCCCTTTATTTTATAGAAAGCTTTGCATTTGGGACTTGGATATTACTGGCGTTAGATTTGACTAATCCTGGGTGAAAATTGAAACTTTCATGTTTCCTGAAATCTGCAGAATTTGGTAACTCCAAAAGGAAGGATTTTGGATGTTTTGATCATTGACACGGTTTCGGCTAATTCTGTGTATGAATGAAGTTTCTTGTTTAAGGGAATTGTGAAAATTGGAAAATTTGGTCGTTTTATTGTGCAAATTGTGATACATTTTCTTGGGAGATGGCTTCATCATCACCATCTCCAAATTCTTCTCCCAATGCGGTTGCACCTACTCCCCCCCCTAATCCTATAGCTCCTTCTGGGTCAAACCCGAATCAGACTAGCGAAGCACCACCTACATCAACACTCACCACTCCTAATTCTGCAGCCCCGCCTCCTCAATCTTCTCCACCACCAGTTCCTTCGGCTGCACCTCCACCCCAACCAAACTCACCTCCACCAGCGGCATCACCACCACTACCACCACCTCCTCCATCACCATCTACACCACCCCCATTGCCCCCCACACTACCCCCACCATCTCCTCAAGCATCACCACCACCACCTCCTTCTGACCCTTCTTCCTCTGCCAATTCACCACCACCCCAAGCAGTTCCCCCTTCACGCCCAACAGTGGTTTCACCTCCCAAAGAATCCCCTGCTTCTCCTTTGGCACCATCTCCAATTGTTACGGCCTCACCTCCACCACCAGCGATAGTCCCATCAGCCCCTACCACTAGTCCTCCACCTCCATCAGCTGTAAATCCACCAGAAAAGTCACCTCCACCTCCTTCTGGGTCTTCCCCTCCAACTGGTTCTCGGCCTTCATTCAATACTCCTCTGTCTCCCACTGAATCTCCTCTTCCCATCCCTTCATCATCTTCGCCACCTGTATCTCCACCTGCTTCATCACACAATACTTCTGTAAATAGAAGCTTGCCTGCCTCACCATTACCCTCCTTTCCTACAGAGAAACCCACTGCAAGATCAACTCAACCTGGACCGAATATTACTGCCGATGCAGCTTCAAGGAAATCTAGGGGTATTAAAAGTGGAGGTGTAGCAGCGATAGGCACTGTTCTGATCGATTTTAGCACTCAGTCTTCTTGTTCTGGCTGTATGGTTTATCCAAAAAAGAAAGAGAAGAAAGAACACATTCAAACTCAATTATACTATGCCATCTCCTTTTGCATCCTCCCAAAATTCAGGTACTACACCATATTTCCTCTTCAGGGCACCTATTATGTAATGCATACAGGAGCATCTTTAGATTGTGTTATGACAGTCCCTCAAACTGCACTTCTTTTTTATTTTAATAGTTATGTCTTGATCGTATCATATCATGTTGTCAATCAGTAGCTTCAGCAGCTTCAAATATCCAATACAAGAAAGTTACTTGATCTTGTCTCATACATGTTGGTAATAAATTCCCAGGCAAAAACTCTGAGGTTTAGATGCTTTAATCAGGTGAATTTTGGAACCGTGACCCTCGTATTGGTATTTTTTCTTCATGTGAATATAAATTCTTATGACAGTTTTTGTCATTATAATTATTTGAATTATAATGCATGTTTTCAACATTAAAATTAAAACTTAGGTCTGTTCTATATTAGCTTAATGTTACTTTTTCCCGTCTTTTTACAAAAATTACATTAAGACGCTTTCTATTTGGTATATGCCCATATTTTCCCGTTTGGAATTATGTAATAATCTAGAAGGTGGTAGACACAAATGTGAAATTGCGTTCCTCTCCCCATGCATTTTTTGTTCCTGCACTTGATGGTTGGATCATGATATCTGTTCCATCTCATGATTAGTTAATCCTGACAAACATAACCTTTGTGTTGGGTGCTGATCAACTGTTTCTACTTTCTTTATTTCCAGATTCATCGTTCTTAAGGCCCCATTATTCAGCTCAACTAAGTGGAAGTTCTTCTACGAACAATTTCATTTACTCACCAGAGCACGGTGGCATAGGCTCTTCAAGGTCATGGTTCACATATCAAGAACTAGCTGGGGCAACAAATGGATTTTCACCAAATAACCTTCTTGGGGAAGGTGGATTTGGTTGCGTTTATAAAGGAGTGCTGGTAGATGGAAGAGAAGTTGCTGTTAAACAGCTAAAGGCTGGTGGTGGCCAAGGAGAGCGCGAGTTCAGAGCAGAAGTGGACATTATCAGCCGAATACATCATAGGCATTTAGTTTCATTAGTTGGCTACTGCATTTCTGAGCATCAAAGATTGCTTGTATATGATTATGTGCCTAATGACACCCTTCATTACCATCTTCATGGTAAGACATATGTTTAAGTTGAGAAGATTAATTAGTTTGAGGACAACTGTCCTGCTAGCATAAATAAAATGAAACTGAGATAGCCAGATCGGGTACCCCATTTTCTATTAGCCAGGTGGTGGTCAACTAAATTCTGATGAAGTATCTTTGATGCTGACTCTTTTACAGAAATATATGTTCATCTGATGCTGCATTTATTAGCAAATGTTTGCATCATCTAGATCTTGACATTCTAAGTTCCTAATTACTGGGCATAAGCAGGTGAAGGCCTTAAAGTCTTGGATTGGGCAACCCGAGCAAAAATTGCAGCTGGTGCAGCTCGTGGACTGGCATATCTTCATGAAGACTGTAATCTCTAGCCCCAACTTCTGGAATTCTTCCCTGTTTGTGTCATACTTATGTCTAGGATTCCACTATCTTGTTGACTCACCTTTATAGTGAACTGAACTTGACATATTCTGTAGTCAATTTATTATGATTGTTCCTTTCTTTATATTCTACTAAAGAAGCAAAAGTTTTACCTATGAATTTTTCTAGAATTACAGGAGAAAGATGACTTCCATCCCAAAAGTTTTTTTCAGGAATTTTAGGCCTCCTATCGGTATAAATGTTGTGAATTGCTCACTAAAAATATATAGTCATGAACAGAAACGTTTATGGCCTGCTTATCTCATCATAAAATTTTCATTTGGTCTAGAATGTGCTAAAGGATTTTGTTGTGTTTCTCAGGTCAGCCCCGTATCATTCACAGGGATATTAAATCATCAAATATTCTCTTGGATAATAACTTTGAAGCTCAGGTATGCTGATTCATGCAGCATGTGCTCATTTAACATTTTTTGTTTGGTGCAAATGATTACTCTAGATAACATTATAGCAATGCAACTTACATTCTAATTTGTCACTGAGTACCATTCTGATGCTCATGGACAGGTTGCTGATTTTGGGCTTGCAAAACTAGCATTGGAATTGGATTTACATACTCACGTGTCGACACGTGTAATGGGAACCTTTGGGTAGGCAATAATTTTGCTTAATTTTAATAGCTGTCAGTGAAATTTGCCAAGTTATATTCTAGAAGTAAAGACCTTGTTGTGTAGGTGTGCTACTTGAAATAGGAAGTTGATGTATGTCTTGTAACAATATAGTTACACATTTATCCTCACTACCCAATATCTTTCACATCCAGAAATTGCCTTTTGCTGTGACCTTTATTTAGATATATACGATATATCAAAGAACAGATGTTTACAAATATTACTCATCCATCTAAACATTTTTTCGACATTTATTATTGCTCATATATCTAATTGTGCAAAACTATCTGGATGATATGCAGATACTTGGCTCCAGAGTATGCATCAACTGGTAAACTGACTGAGAAATCTGATGTTTATTCATTTGGTGTTGTGCTTTTGGAGCTTATTACAGGTCGTAAGCCTGTTGATTCTTCTCAACCGTTGGGTGAAGAAAGCTTGGTTGAATGGGTAAGTTTTCTAAACCTCTTGTTGTTCATAATTTTCCTGGGAATTCCAATGTATTTTATTTTACATCTCTTCCTGGGAATTCATAACATGGTACAGGTCGTACCATTTATTTTCTTCCAGAAATGTAAAGTTATCTTCAATTAAAAGAATTTGTACCATGTTATTATACCTTTACCATTTCTATTTGTTGCTTAGCCATGAGTAAAATAAAAATAGGCCCTGATAAAGAGTCCCATTCTCCTCCCACATGGGGGGCTGTCATTGGACGGGCCCCATGTGAGTGGGTCCACTTACATGGATAGCCCCCCATGTAGGCCGGGTGGCGGGATAGTGGGAGGAGAACATTTTTACCCTGATAAAAGCAGTAGTGAATACAATAAGGTATCTGGAGGAATATCTTATCTAGGGTTTAGGAGATGTGTGCTAAATATGCTAATAAATTGCCAGAATAAGGTGAGTCATGGACTATGAGATTTTTTTACTTGCCTTAAACATACTTCTTTGAATCATGATGGGTACTGTTTTACCTCGTTGCCTTAAAACGGTTTGTCAGCAATTATTATCTTGTGGTACAAAAAATGCATAATAATCTTTCTAGATAGAGATAAACAGATGGCAGATGTAATATCTGAATGATGTAACTTAGCTTAGCTATGACTATGGGATAACTTCATCTTGTCTGTATAAGATTTAAAGTGATTACATGGTTCCTCAACCCAGAGAAGGAATGCATTTTGCTCATAATTTCTTTCCTTTTTCTTTTATTATACAAGATTATTATCTCTAGGAAATCAAACAAATGTCCTAAGTTTACACAACCCCTCTTCTTCGAAGAAAGAATATATATTGAAAGTGCATGACATATTGCTTGATTCCGTAATCTCGTATTGATGTGTGGGCTGTGGATTGAATAAAGTGTGATATAGACTAGAGAACTTGGATGGTGGTCATGGTTGATGAGAGATGAAATGATGACGAACTTGACATGTAGTTGGTCCACTAACACGATCTCTGAGGAAAAAATACCATATTTCTGCTCTCAAATTCTACGTGTTCTATAAAATACTTAAGTTAAATTTTTAGTGTCTCTCTCTCTGAAGTTAAATTTTGTTTATATATATGAACAAAATCTCAAACGTAAACTGTAAGTTGGAGGCTTATACAAGTCAGTCCTGTCTCTTCAATCCTCGTGATTTAAGTCTTTTTATTTGATTTGGGACTGTTCATCTTAATTCCAAATATTCTGCAGGCTCGACCTCTACTGACTCAAACATTTGACAATGAAGATTTTGGAAACTTAGTAGATTCTAAGCTGGGAAACAACTTTGATAAAAATGAAATGTTCCGGATGATTGAAGCTGCTGCAGCTTGTGTGCGTCACTTAGCTTCTAGAAGACCGCGGATGGGTCAGGTAGTTCTAAGTTAAATGGCTCAAAACCTCATGTGAATTGGTTTTTGATCATATAATCTTTTCATCTTCATTTTTCAATTTGTGTTTTCTTGATTTTCAGGTAGTGAGAGCATTAGATTATATGGATGAGTTAACAGATTTGAGCAACGGAATAAAACCTGGCCAGAGTGGAATTTATGATTCAGGGGAACACTCTGCACAAATTAGAATGTTTCGGAGGATGGCATTTGGCAGTCAAGATTATAGTTCAGAATCCTTCGACCGCTCTCAAACTCAAAGCAGCTGGAGAAGTTGATAGGAATATACTTATATATATGCATATCAACTAGTCATCTCGAGTGATAGAAACACGCTTATCTTTTTATAATTGAAGCTCAGGTTCTTCGTCCCAAAGGGCTATTTTTAGAGCTAGCATGTTCAATTGATGGCCAGTTATGTTCAACTTTTCATTTGCATTCATGTAAAATTTTAGTGCTAAATTTTTTTTTGTAAAATTATGTTGTAAGTTACAGAGTATAAATCGCCTCCAGTATTCTTAGCAATATTCATAATATTAGGACTTCATGTGTTCAGTGTATACACTTGCGTTGATTCCTCTCGTTGCCTCTTCAAGATTGGATAATATACATATACTAAATAATATTTTTTGCATAGTTTGTTTGATTCTCATTATTCTCCCAACTTATAATATTACTTACCATTATTTTAACATTTAATTTGACAACTACTCAGTTACAACCACATATTTCAAACATTTTTACATTTTCAATACATATTCTACATCTCTCATCATTATAATTTCTTCAACTCTAGACAAATAATGAGAATCAAACAAGTATAATTAATATTCTTTACAATAACATATTACTAGACAAGTTACGGGGCAAACACATGCATAGTAAAAGCTTAGACTTATCGTTTAGCAACAATGGATGTTCATTTATGCTATAGTTTTAACTCAAGTGTGCTTAGTCTTTGTTGAAATTGGAATTGTAAACTCTAATAAAGGTTTGAGTATGTTATTGCTTTACAACTGAACTCTTACTTTGAACCTCCATAAGTTAAATGATGACATGCCAACTCAACGCATATCATCTTGACACCAGTGTCATCCATCCCAGGTTGTATGTATATGCAGTCACATAAGACGAAAATTTTTATGTCTAATGCATGTGTGGAAATCTAGTTTAATTTGATATATCTTGTGGTGTTTTTATATGCTATTGAAACAGTGGGTGTTAATTATTCACAAAGGCCAAACCCTAGGGACAATTTGCAAATTAGCCCATATGTAATACCTACGAACGCTTATTAGAATGGTGAAATTGGTGTGAGTTAAACCAGCAAGGACACTGTAAAAAAGATAATCTGGTGCAGTTAGAAAAGACGACGACTCCAGTACCCTATATATCCTCCCATTGGGGAGTGAGTCAATAGTCCGAAAATTTGTTTCATAGAAATAGAAAAAATGGGAGAAAGAGATGATCCGCAGAAGTTGAAGAAAATAGCGGCGGCGGCTTACGATTACGACAATGACCCACGATGGGCGGATTACTGGTCCAACATCCTTATTCCGCCCAACATGGCCTCCCGCTCCGATGTTGTCAACCACTTCAAGCAAAAGTTCTACCAGCGATATATTGTACGGTTTTCGTACTTCTCTCTTCATTTAGTTTTAAGTTAACAGTGCATGATACAATTACCCCTTTCCTTCTAGGTAACTTCCTTGCTGGAACCAGTGTATTCTCTTTCGCGAATCATTTTATTGGGATTTTTTTAATTAATTTTTGGATCGGAGATGGTTTATGTGAAGAAATTAACTTATTTTGCCATTATAGGACTTTTTGTTGTTTATTTCGTCGGGGATTAAACAATTGTTTTTGGTCTTTTATCTGGGTGCAATTACAGTTAACTTTGTTAGGTTTTATTTGGTTTTACGGGTTACTGACTAAAGCCCCCTAAGAAAAGAAATATCAATAATTTCATGAAAATCCAACATCGTATAACTGAACATAGTTTTGATCTAGTTTAGTTTAGGCTGGCCAGCTTAATTTTGAATATTTTATCAGGATCAGATATATTTGCCCCACTTTAGTTCTCAAGAGTCACTACTGATGGACGCCAACTGTGAATAATATCTCCACTTATCTTGAGAGTGAGTTTGCTTTTCTGGTTCGATGGCATAGATGGGATTGTAGAGACTGTTTCAAATTGGAAATTTTGGTACCAAAACTAAATCCTCTACAATTTTGTGGTGTGTGATTTATGAGTACATTATAACAAAACTAAAGGTTGACTACACATGTTTATAAATTAAGATGGCATTTTCAGTTACATTGGCAGGTCTACAATGTAAAACTTTTGCCATTTTATCAGCTTTCTATTTCTATAACCCTTGAATCTGGGGTCAGTAGTCAGCAAAAAATCATGCAAGCAGCACATATGTTATCCTTTGTGCCGCACATTGTGAGACTAGTGCGTCACTGGTTTGATGCATTTTATTTTGCAGGATCCTGATTTAGTTGTTGATCCAATGACTACTAGTAGTACTTCTCAGCAATCAAGACCATCGGTGCCACAATCACAATCTTCATCAGCTTCAGGTCTAAAATCTTTGATTTCTAATTCGCTTTGCAAGATCAAAATTAAAGTTTATATACGGTTATGCTATATTTATATATCTATTTATTTAGTTATTTTATTATTATTTTCTAGTTAGAGATGCTTCTTACTTCAATGCTTGAATCTATGTTGTAGGGCCTGCAGGTAGGACATCAGGGGCATCCACAGCTCCGCCTCCAAACTCTGCGTCACTGCGTTGGGATCGACAGACCATTCAATTTTCTGTCAATGCTTGGGTATGCTAGTTTCTGTTTGATTGTAGGGATTGATGCATGAAAACCCTATCTCAGGGAAGACAGTCCTAAGCACTTAGAGCATCTCTAATGGGATGTCCATTGTAGGAGAGAGAGATAGAGAGGAGAGATTATTTTAATTTGGAAATGAATGGAAAGAAGTGTAGAGAAAAAAGAGCAGGAAAAGTGAAAAGCGAAAAGGAGGAGATAGAGAGAGAAATTTAAAAATAATAATAAAATAGTAGTAGAAAATGTGGAGAGGGTTGTTCTAGATGTAGACAGGGCAGTGGTCACGATGATGAAAAAATGATGCAAAAATGATGAAAAAGTAGAATAAGGAAGAGAGAAGTGGTTTTAAGAAAGTGAAAAACGAAAGAAAATAAAAAGAATTATGGGACCCGTTGGAAAAAATGTGTGAACTGCTGCTGTTAATAGTTATGACATCATATATTACCTGTATCAGATAACAGTGATTTTTGGGCTGCTATCACCATCTTTCTTATTGTGCTCATGTAATTGATGTTTATGGGTCAAAATTCATGCATATGTTATATATATAGCCTGTAGCTGGGACATATATTAATTTTTTGCTTGACATGGAATTTGTTTTAGAAGATGCATGTGCAATTATATTCTATTTTAATTTGATAGTTTTTACAACTTTTACACATCCAGCTTGAGATGATTCCTTAACTCTCTACATAAGTTGAAATTTCTGGGAGGCCTTCATTTTGAACTCTCTCACAATGTACTGTAACTTTTTCTTGCTTCCTTAAGAACGTACTAGGTCTTGTAATTGTCTCAGAGCTTATTTATTTCCAATGAATAGCACTGGGGAGAGTCATGGAATCAATGTTACTTGAATTTTTAATGTAGGGGAGTTTTGGGCATTCAAATGTGAAATCAAACATGAGATTGCTCTTCCGATCATTTGTGGTTGAGTTAGGAAAACTTGTGACTGTTAATAGTTTTCTTTTTTAAGTTAGTGCACTCTTACTTCTAATTTCTCTTCTCCTTTTTGCTTGAGGAAATGTTGTTGAGCTTGTCTGATTTGCTGCTGATTATTAGCTTTCTTTCCCCGTCTTTTCTTCTCAAGGCAGCTCATGTACCTTTTCTTTTCTTTTTTGTTTGTTTTCACTTTGCAGGTATTTGTTGTGGCAGTTTTAGCTATTTTTCCTCTTGTGCCTAAGAATCTGTCAAATAGGGCATACCGGCTTTCATTCTTGGGGACTGCATGTTCTTCTTTGTATGCATTGTATTCAGCATATGGGGTAATTCTCTAGTTTAGTAGTTTTTTGTTGTATTCTGATTCTTTTTTTGGGATCAATGTCCTATATTTGATCATTATTTGCAGAAACCTAGAGCATGGAACTTGCAGGCTTTGCAAGTTTGGTTTCAGTCGGTGGTGGTTACCAAAGATTTTATCTACTCCATCTACTGCCTTACATTTGTCTCTTCACATCTGTGCCTCAAATGTTAGTATTAGTACTATTCTGTTTTATTAGTTTCTTTGCACGACATAATCTGCTGATGTTCAATACTCGCAGTCACTCTAATTCCTATTTTGGTTCGGGCCCTTGAGCATGTCGCAAAGTTTCTAAGACGCAACTTTAGCAGATCAACTTTGTATAGGTAAAGAATTATGGATTTATTACATCTATGGAACTGTGTCGTGCGGTATTTATTTAGAATGTGCATGTAGAATTATCAAAGATCATTTTTTTTTCCTTTTTCAGTACACTCAACCACACTTTCTTTTTAAGGGGAAAAATGTTTCTCATTGTCCCATAACTTTTCTTTACTTTCTAACACATTCTCTGCAAAGAATAAAAAACTTAAGAGGGGGGGGGGGGTGGGGGGCAAAAAACAAAAAAACTCACTTTTCACAAAGTCGATTCTCAAAAATTAAAATCAAACACCCCCTTTATTGACGTGTGTCATTGGAAGATGTCCCAAACAAAGGATTAAGTAGTACATAAAAAGAAAATTTTGGGAACATTAATTGAATAGTAAAGGTGTTTGATAAATGATGGTGGTAATGATGCTCATTATTGTC
>CAVNYN010270559.1:0-33724 GCA_963692815.1 Nyctanthes arbor-tristis | reverse complement strand
CCCCCCCCCCCCCCCCCCCCCCCCCCCCCCCCCCCCCCCCCCCCCCCCCCCCCCCCCCCCCCCCCCCCCCCCCCCCCCCCCCCCGCAAAGAATAAAAAACTCAAGAGCGGGGGGGTGGGGGGCAAAAAACAAAAAAACTCACTTTTCACAAAGTCGATTCTCAAAAATTAAAATCAAACACCCCCTTTATTGACGTGTGTCATTGGAAGATGTCCCAAACAAAGGATTAAGTAGTACATAAAAAGAAAATTTTGGGAACATTAATTGAATAGTAAAGGTGTTTGATAAATGATGGTGGTAATGATGCTCATTATTGTCGAACTTCTTTTCCCATATCTTTGGGAATGCTTATAGTAAAAACTGTCAGATGGGTGCCTTACTATATAATTGCAAATTCACAAATTGAAGCTCAAGTTTCGAGTCAAATTTGCAATTCATGATGTAAATAAGATTACAAAATTGTTATAATCGGTCTAGTTTTAAAATAGGCTGAGGCTCTGAATATGCGCCTAAAATAATTATGTGAAGCAGCAAAACTGAGCCCTCGATATCTACTAATAACCAATACAGCCTATACAGGTGAGACTTTTGCAAGTCCTTTTTTCAAACAATACATGCTTGTGCACTAAAAAGAGCAAAACATATGGATTTAGGCAAATTGAGATAAATTGTCATAAATCAGCAGGGAATTGTTTATGGAGAATGTAGCTTTAGTTATATTTTCTTCTTCTTGGACAAGTTGGTGGTTAACATTCTTTGATGCCTGCAGAAAGTACTTAGAAGAGGCTTGTGTTTGGGTTGAGTCAAATACTACAACCCTAAACATTCTATCCTCACAAACAGAAATTGGAGTTGGATTCCTTCTGATTTTATCTCTCATCTCGTGAGTACCTCTATTCAGTTCCGCACTTGCATGTTTCTGGATTTGATCCATGATCAATCATGTATAAATATATTCTTACTCGAGGTAAAAAAAAAAAAAAAATTTGCAGGTGGCAGCGCAATATTATACAGGCATTCATGTACTGGCAGGTTTGTGTTACTATTATTCCTGTGTTACCACTGATCTTAGATGTACTACACGTAATTTGCATTTTTCTTTGTTGATGTAGCATTAATACTGGCAACTCTCTCTTGCAGCTTTTAAAGCTTATGTATCAAGCTCCAGCAACTGCTGGTTACCATCAAAGTGCATGGTCTAAGATTGGTCGGGGTGTAAATCCATTTATCCAACGCTATGCTCCATTCCTGAACACGCCGATTTCTGCCATTCAAAGATGGTGGTTTAGGTGAAAAGCCTTTAGAAAGGGTTCAAGGCGGGCAGTTGACAGCATATGCTAGCGTTTCATTTAAGACTGTACCCTAAGATTGTAAAAGAGGATATATGGTGAAACAGCCGTTTGGGCTTCACTTATACCTAATTACTGATTACTTCTTTCCAATGTTTTCACTTACATACACTCGCGCAAAATGGAATACCTTACACTTGGATTCAGCAGTTGAGATTTTACACTTGGGTTAATTTCATATTTCATCCCCAACCTTTGCGTTTAGTATGCTTGGGTCACCAACCTTTTTTTCCGACCTGTTGGGTCCCCAACCTTTAATAAATGCTCACAAATCGTCTGTGGATGGATTCCGTCCAGATTTGCCATTAACCTTTTGGGTGAATTCTATGCGATTCCTAGGTTAAAGGGCAGCATTGGAAAATCGATAAAAATATAGATATCCTTCTTTCCAAAGTTCAACAATAGATCTTACTTATATAAAGCTCTTCCCTCCACAAAAATGCATACTATATTGCAAACTTGTCAATGTTAAACAATCGAGGAAGAGAGAGTTTGTAGCTCTTGAGGTAGAATGTTATTTCGAACATCATGGACCAATACAAATCAAGGAAAAAGATTCTACGCATTTGGAAAATCTTTTTTTGGAACTTATGTTTCAATACTATGTGATGAATCTCATGTGAGCTGCTTTGTGTTGTAAGATTGCAAGATTTAATCCAATTTTCCATCTTTTCATTGAAATAAACTTTACCTATGTACGTGTACAGAGCAATGGTTGAGGATGTGATCTAGAGATCTGTCAAATGTTAGGGGATATATGAAACATACATGAAACATTGGGGACCTTTGGTGCGAAGCCTTTGAAAGGTTAGGGTCCTATAGTGCAACACCTTCGAAAGGTTGGGGACCTACGTGATAACAAGCTGAGTAGCACATCCCTACTTCAACAGTCAAACCAGCATTCCAGAAACAAAACACAATCACTACAATACATTTCAAACGTACACAACACTAATATATGAGCCACTAAGGCTTGATTTCATTCATCAGTCAACAAACAAGACATAAATCTACATCATCCCGCGCACAAATTCAACCTAATATGCCAAGGTTCATATATTTACATCACCAAGGGCTGATTATCTAGTAAAATGAACAAAAACCATCATCTAAAAAGCAACCACCATAATAACAATCCAAAATGACCAATTAAGTTAACAAAAATCACCGTTCACCAACTAAACCATTTCACATGGCAAGCTGTAGTCCAGACCTTAACACGGGGTTTCCTGATTTTCCCTATTTACCCTTTGGCCTAATACACACGTGGGGTGCACACACCTTGTTAACGGAAGATTTGGATGGAATCCATCTACGAGGACGATTTGTGAGCATTAAAAAGTTGAGGATCCAGTCGATATTAAACGTAAAAGTTGAGGACGAAATATGAAATCAACCCTTCACATTTTTATTTGTTTATACTAGTTATTGGTTTAACACTGACGTGTCATCATCATCATTACTGGATATGGCAAGGGACGTGAAGCTTTTCCCCTTTAATTGCTGGATTTGTCTAGTAATATCACGTTGCATACATCAACAAAACTGTATTTTTTCTGAAATTTCCAGTAAACATTACAAAGTAGTCATTTGGATCGATTAATGGTCAGTCGCAGTCACTATCATTTTGTTCTACAGATTACTATAAGGGATAAGAGTTTGATTTCTAGTGACATTGAGACACTATGAAAAAGATTAGTGGGCTCCAAAGTGTGAGTCTTACCCCTTAAGCGACCTAATGTAAAGAAAAACATGCGTTCCTCATCGACGCATGTTAGTAATCGAGGTTTGCTAGACTCGAGGTTGGTCGCGTAGATAATTGTTGACTTTAAAGCGAGACACACAAATCACTATTGAGGATCTCGTCTAACTTTAATTAATAGCTTTGGAGCGAGATAGATTAGACTGTCGGTAAAGAATGTCATCCGACTTGAGTAGAAATGAGAATCCATGAAGTTGACATTATTTATCTAACTCGTTGCTATGAACTACTGCATTGTCATTTCTAAATTTTTATCCGAATAAATGGACACCACAAATGCGAGATCCGTGGGGTAATTGTTACGCAGATACACACACACACTGATATATATATATATATATAGCACCCCTGCCCAGGCAAACCGGCAAACCCCGCCGTTTCGGCGGGATAAGATTCTTTTCTCAAATCTCAATAATTTTTTGAATCAGTTCATTGAATCCTAAGCTACCGGCCGATGGCGATGGAAACATCGACTTCTTCGCCTGCGACGCTTAATTTGACCGAATCCTTTGAAAATATGAAGCAAGAAATGGAAACAGAAGGTTTGGTCAGGGTTTCGAGTTTTCCTAGGCGGCGAGCGGTGAACAAATCGCCTTCTTTGAAAGCTACGCCACGTCGCCAGCAGTCTTTTAGCCGTGAAATCGGGCACGCCGCAGCAGAGACCTATTTGGTCACTAGACTCAGCTTTAAGCTCCTTAGTTATCTTGGGTACCACTCTTGGTTCTTTCCTCTCCACTCTTTTGATTACTGTTTGTTTGTTTTTTTTTTTTCATTTTTAGCTGAAATGATTGAGAAAATAGGGTACGGAGAGCAGGGATATTGATTATGAGATACGGAAAGTTAAGACTGTTTTGATCTTCTTGTGTTCATAACAAATTTTCGCTAGTTTAACTGTACTATCGAAGATAAGCATACTCCTCAAAAACCTCCTGGTTGTTTTGTGACAAAACCTCCAATCCAGTGTTCGCCATGTGTATTTCATGCATGGGAATCTTCGTCACAAAACCTGTGGAGGTTTTGGAAAGGGACTCACGCATACGATTTTTGTGTTTCAAAACAAAAGGTTAAAATTTTTGGCTTTTATGTGTCAATGAAGAATGAAATGAGCGTTAAGATACATTATGATTTATGATGACAAGTATAAAAGAGACAACGGATTTTATATTTTCATAAGATAATTGTCTTACATTTATGATGATACGTGATACTATGAAGAAACAACGTTGCATTGACTAGGTTTTTGAGATGAACACTGCAGTTAAATCAAGTGTCTGGAAAAAGAATTATGAGAAGAAATTATGTCACTCATTCTGTCTTTAAATTAAAACATTTACGAGGCAGTTTATCAGTTAGAAACATTCCTACATCCAGTTTCAGAATCTGTTTTCATTTGAAAAAGATATTATTCCAGCTGATCTTCAAAATGAAAAATGCCTTTAACAAATCTTCATTAGTGATCCGTTAAATCCTGAGCACTTGATTCACAAGAAAAAGAAGCTAAAATTGAGGCTGATAAAGCTTTTGGAAGGTGCAAAAATATCCCATTATTCTTGAGTTTCAGATTGGCAGATGATTCTAGATTATTCAATTCAAATTTAAGATACCATGCATTCCCTTGATATTAAGTCCAAAACTGATAAATAACAAAAGTTTCAAGCGTGGTCATTTTGCTATTGCTTCTTGTGTCAGTGTCAACCTAGACTTTTTGCATACAAGAGCTTGTTTCATTTAGATATTGTCTCTAATCATTGCCTTATTCAGGGTAGGTTACCGCTGGATCACGCGGCTTCTTGCCCTTGCTCTCTATGCTATGTTTCTTATGCCTGGTTTTCTCCAAGGTGCGTACAAGATGAGATTATGACTCTCTTTATTAATGAAAACGTTGGATCTGTGCTCAGATAACAGCTCTATGTAGATAAGGCTAAGGGAGATATTGTAGATAGATTACTTGTTTACTGTTTTCTAGGGTTCCCTGTTAGTTTATAAGGTGCAATTCACTACAGCATGTTCTTTCACACTTTTGGCCCTTCGGGATTCAATGAATTACCTGATATTGCTTAATCGTCCAGTGAGCTCCAAGATTTTAACTGAGAATCATGTTATTGGATTAATTTTTGTGATTAGAGATTTAGAATCTAAAAGAAGTCAAGTAACAATGAATAAAAAAATTAAATTATTTCGTCTATTCCATTTTCAGATTTGTGCATGTCAGGGTTGGACAGTTTGCCGTGCTGATGTTTCTATTTGTATTATTATTGTTTGGAACTTAGATGAACTGTGTTGCTCCTCCAGACACATTGACTACAGTTTTACTTTTATCTCTGTATCAGATGTTATGTAACATACACATTCATGCTATCATCTTATAACTCTACACAGCTTAAACTCATGTTCAACCAGTCTACTTCTTTATAGTTAAATAATAAGATCTTTATATTTATTTATCATTTTCTAGTTGGATTCCAATATTTCTTTTCAAGCCAAGTGCGTAGAAGCATTGTATATGGAGATCAACCAAGGAATAGGTACATTTTCTGACATTGACGACTTCTTCATTTCTCTTTAACTTCATTTACATCCCACATTGGTTATAATTAAAAACATTTTGCAGGTTGGATTTATATTTACCGTCAAATGGGAACGGCCTGAAACCCGTGGTGGCATTTGTGACTGGTGGGGCTTGGATTATTGGGTGAGTAAGCTAGAGATTGTTACTTCATTTGATCCATCTATGCTTGTAGCCTGTAGGTATGTTTTTGGTGGTGCCTCTTGGCCATATATCCCCACCCCCCAATTCAACCTTCGCCACTTCCCACCCACGGGATACACCTCCTTACCATTTTCTGTTTTCTATAATTTATATTGTGTAGGTACATATATCTTTGCACGTGTGTGTATATATAGCTACTTGTGTGTATAAATCATGTTGGTTGAATTGGTCTAGTGGCTGAAACCTGGAGATTAGTTCAGCTATGGTGCCCTGGAGATAAATTTTGGTTGGATACAGGAATTTGGTGAAATGCTCTCTCATGCGTTTTCGTAGCATTGAGATGGCTGGTCGTGATGTTATGAAGACAGCCACTAGTATGGGGATATCTGCAGTTGCTGGAGCGAGAAAGAATGAGAAAAGAGGAAAATATGGGGAGTGCTAATAATGGTACAGGGCGATCAGGATGGTAAAGGATGCATGCAGCGTAGGATCACATTCTCTTCCCAATTGTAGGTCTACGTCACAAACCTTCATGCCAAAACACCACATGGGGAGAAATATGATTTTGGACAGTCAAACTAAAGCATCAAAAACCAGGGCCAAACTGTTGATGTGGCTCTACCAAACAACACCGTAAATAAGGGCAGGGTAATTTGCAGCGAAGGTTCCCAACCTGTAAATTTGAACGAGTAGGACCCTAGCATTTGCACTTTCATCCAAATGCATATATTTAATTATTAAAATGTTAGGATCCATTTGGCAACCATTTAAATGAAATCCTATTACAGTTAAAATTGACTTTGACATTTACGTCACTTATTATTACAAAAAAGTAACGTGTGTTCCGATGCATAATTGATCTTCTGTGTTGCCGATGTCACTTGTGTTCTCATTGGAGTCATAATATTATGTGTGTTCAAAGGTACAAGGCATGGGGCTCTCTGCTAGGACTCCAGTTAGCAGAAAGAGACATAATAGTGGCATGTATTGATTACAGGTAACTAGCTTAATCTTAACTAACAATGCTATTCTGAGATTTGTTTATTGTTTCAACTTACAGTTTCATTTTGATACGCAAAAAGTTTATCTGGACTGGCCACGATGCCTAGTTGCAGATGAATTTTTGGGTTTGTCGCTTGCCACCCACCGGGGGAAAGAACATTGCTTTATTATAAATCTTCATCATTACAGGCACTTCATGCATGGTCCTTTATGTAGTCATATTCTGGCGATTTCTGAATTATGTCACCTGGAACTTGAATTATCATGTGGTTGAGTGAATACATGATAAGCATGATTAGAATATCCTAGGCCATGAAGATGAACCTAGGTATAGCCCAAGTTGCAACATCCTTAATAAACAATACTTAGATTTCTTCCTACCTGTTTTGTGCGTAAATGTGATTTATGTCAGCATTGTTTCACTTGTTTATGATTTTCCAGTTATGTGTATTTATTCGGCTGCAGAAATTTCCCCCAGGGAACAATCAGTGATATGGTTAACGATGTTTCTCAAGGGATTGCATATATTTGCGACAACATCATTGAATATGGAGGTGATCGAAACAAGTGAGTTATTTATCTTTATTTTCTTCATGAGGATTGTAGCTTACTTTGAAATAGGAAAACTAAAAGCAGGATATTAATTAAAGAGATAGGAGATGAACGAAAAAAAATCAATTGAGATGGTTTGTTGGTAATGGAAGGACAATGCAAGGAACAAGATGACGTTGTACTTAACTAGATACTCTGACCTTGGATGTAGAACAGAATGGACAAAAAGGGGTTTTATTTTATTGGGCCAAGATTCCATTCATTGATGTTCCAACTCCCACTTTGAAAGAGGTTAGAACCTGCTGACTGCTGATCATTATGGATGATACTTCTTCATGGAAAATCATGTCTTCTCAAATTACTTCTGCAGGATTTATCTTATGGGTCAGTCAGCTGGTGCACATATTTCTTCCTGTGCTCTTTTACATCAGGCAATAAGAGAATCCAGAGGTGATAGCATTTCTTGGAGTGTCTCTCAGATAAAAGCTTATTTTGGTTTATCAGGGGGGTAAGTGTAATGTCACCCAGGGTTTAAGATTTTTATTTCTTTATTTTATTTTATTTATTTATTTATTTATTTTCATCTTTTGTGGAGCCAGCATAGCTGATTCCACCATATTTCGAATTAAAGTGTTTGGTAGGTGGGCTACATTAATTTTCTAATCCAAGAAAAATTGACAGGTACAATTTACTCAACCTGGTTGATCACTTCCATAATAGAGGCTTGTATCGCTCCATCTTCTTAAGGTATGTAAATTCTTTGCTATGCAAAGTGACTTGTAAAAACTCAAATATCTTATGGGTAAGATTTGGTGGACTGCTTTCATTTGCACCATCTAATTGATGTCTTGAGATTTACAGTATAATGGAAGGAGAAAAATCCCTTGAACAATTCTCTCCTGAAGTTCTTGTCCGGGATCCAATCTCCGAGAAGGCAGTTTCTATGCTGCCTCACATCGTCCTCTTCCACGGTACTACAGATAAATCCATACCAGCAGATGCAAGGTTTGCTCTCTTTTGTGAATTGTACGTGGATTTTTTGTATAGCAGTTGCAAGCGTGTGCTGCTTGGTATTCATGAAACAGCCTTACCCTCTCACTCCCACCCACCCAAAGAAAAAAACGAAAAAAAAAAAAAAATAGAAGTAAGAGGAAGGGTTCAGATTCTAAAATTTTACACAGAGAGAGAGGGAGGGAGGGAGTCTAAAATAAATAAATAAAATAAGATAAAGATTAGTTTTGCGTAGATCGATGAAACTTTTGTATTAGATGGTTTGAACTCTATGCGGACCACTCAATGTATACGATGTTCATAGCAAGGTCACGAGCCAATATCAGTAAGTCATTCTGGCACTCTTAGCTGTATTGGATTTTTGGCCAATCTCCATATACTAATTATGAAGTGCGAAGTCATTATGCTAGAAAAACCTGTCTGCAATTCTATTATTTTCATTTGCTACTTGAATGTCGTTGTGATAGTTTACATGTATTTTTATATCTGTAAATTTTGTTGAGCACGTATTGAGCATGTCACATGTCACTTTGGTTGAGTGCTTCGTTGATACTTAATTGAAGGCATAGGCTTTAGATGGTTGCTAAGACATACCGTGTTGAACAGTCTTACCATAGAAAATGATATTTGTCGATCCAAGACGTACACTATGATTTCGTATCTGACTTGCATGCTAACGGGGCATAATATCTGATCATTGTTATATCTTCTTGCTGTTTCAGTAAAGCATTTGCAGATGCACTTCATGGAATGGGGGCTCAAGCAGAACTTATTCTATATGATGGGAAAACTCATACGGATCTTTTTCTTCAAGTAAGAGATGATTTATTTCCTTCCCTTTCGTATTACCCATGTAGCAGCTGTCGGTTTTACAATCAATTACTTTAGATTGTATTTGTTAGTATGGGGTTATTCAATTCCCATTCTTTCTAAAGCTGATTGATAGATACGAAACTTATGCTGGAGAAGCTGGATATTTACTTGCAACGATATGTTACTTTTTAAGGTTGTCCTTGGAGGCTAGGACCAGCTAGGATTAAGTAAATCTAAACACTAGAACTTAGTATCCATCTCAAAATGCAGGATCCCCTTAGAGGTGGTAAAGACGAGCTTTTTGACTATCTGGTAGCGTTCATACATGCTGGTGATAAAGAAGCTCTCGCTAGGGATGCTTTGGCTCCTCCTAGAAGACAATATGCTCCGGAAATATTGTTGAGATTGGCTGGTCAAGTCAGCCCTTTTTAGGCCAAACTTCACATAGCAGTGGCTGCTGAGATGATAACTATTGCTCACTAGGCCACAGCGACAACTGCTCCTGAAATGTATTCTAGTCTGACAGTGCTCTCAACCGGTTTGAGCCTTTGAGCACGCAATGATTGAGCTGATTCACTTTTAGTACAAATGTTCAATCTTGTTGTAATGCATTTCAACAGAAATGCAAATGGAGTTGTAGTATTTGATGTGTTGTACTTTTCACTTGTTTATTTATTTATTTCTTATTTTTTGGGGAAGCGTTGCACTGCTAGTCATGCCTTGGAACTCGTCTTCATAAACATGACTCCGCTTTGGAGTGGGCGGTGATTTGTTTACTTTCTGCTTAATAATTGAAAAAATCTCTTACTGACAGGTTTTACTATTGTGCCAACTCATTATCTAGACCAATATAAAAAATAATTATCTAATTATTAGCAAAGTTGTGACAAATGTAATATACCAACTTGATGATTTGCTAACCGCACGGTTTTCTTCATTTATCGTTGGATTTTATCCACTCACCGTTTTCTTCCTTTATTGTTGGATTAAATCTATTTTTGTTTTTGAAGTATGAAGTACAAATGCAGTACAAATGTGTATAAATTTATATCTTAATAAAATGCAACAAATAAATATAGAAATGTTGGAAAATCTCACACAACAAGTAATTGGTGGGACCTGAAACTGAGACGGGTTAATTAAGAAGGTACATTTTTTAAGGGGAATTATGAAGTTCATCCGGGAAGGGAGTGATATATTTTATGCAATTTAAAAAAAAAAAGGAGAAGAAATTTCTCCTCCCTCACAACTTAGTCAAAAACGGTCCCAAGTTACACTCTACCATCCAACTTCTCTTCCCGCCAAAAATTAAACAGTTAATTAACCGTTTTCCGGTGAAAAATACCATTATTTATTGTTGATTGTTTAATCCAATCCCCCACATTGCATCATAACCCACAATGTCTCTGGTAATTAAATTTTACTTCACTTGGATAATATCGGCCCTTTTACTCCCATCAATTTCCGCCGTATCTTACTCCAAACATCTCCAGAAGTTCTCTTCATTTCCACACTCGTTGTCAGGTACCTTCTCAATCAAACCCATATTATTATTATTTTGAACTGTCCTGTTATTTACAAATGAATTTTCCTGAAATTAAGGGAAATATGTAGCTTTGATAATTTTCACGTTTCTCTTCTTGTTCTGTATGTTTGCTGGGTGAAATAATGAATCCCCCTAAAATTAACGAAGTTAAATAGAGGAAACATGGGTAGTTTCTATGTTAATTTTTGGGACAGAAAAAAGGTGGGTATTTCAAGATTTTCTAGCTAGTTAAAAACTGCACCACCGAACTGAGTTATTATAGTTGCATAATCTTGTTGATGGACTCAGCCTAGAAGTGAATCGATAGCGAAGTATAACTTCTTGTCACATTGAAATCATACCCAAGATGTTCTCTATTCCTATTGAAGGAAAATCTACAATGTTTGGGTGCTCTTTGATAAAATCAACCGCCCTTTTCACAACCACTGGCCAAATTACGGGTGGAAGGGCATGTATCCAGAACATTTGCATAGATTTGCCATTGCTACACACATATGGGTCGGAAGCTACACTAATGGTCTTTAATCAGCCGCATAATGGTGCCAGCACATGAATGATATATGAACTCTGGGTTTTGTTTTGTTTTGTTTTTAATATGGTTAATTGTTTTTCCTTAGAGCAAAATTCTAATAACAGCGTAATAATTTCGCACTGCTATTTAATTCAATCTCACACCTTATAGTTTGGACTAGAGTTATGTTCTTCATAGCTTGCAGGCAAATTCCTGTAGCATGCAACTGAACTGACTTGGAAACGTTCTGTTTCAGCCAAGGAGCCCCACAAGAAAACCGGATCTAGACTTTCCAGGAACTTAATTGGAGATGATGGCCGGGTTTATGCTTGTTCAGGGAAAAATTTCTTTTCCTTCGAAATCAATGGTTCCATTGCCTGGACCGTACCACTAAATTATACATGCAATGCAAATTTAGCTCCAGTACATGGAGCTTCAAGAAAGGCAAGGTCCTGACTTGATATCTTTCTTAGAATTTTGAAATTTTCTGTGGAACTAGATATCAGTCCAATATGTGTGTGCGCACACTTTTTGTGGTTATTAATTTTTGTATAGACATTTGTTGGCAGATGTATTTGGTTGCAGAAAATAGAATACTAAAAGTCAATCCTTTAAAAATTCAAATTTCTGACGCTGCTGTAGAAGTATTCTTTGGCTCAGAAGGATCAGGAGAAATTATTGGAATTGCAGTAAGCACATCCACCTCATGTGTACTTGTTAATGTTAAGAACCGGGGGCTTTTTAATTATAGGTTACATGGGCAACTACGGTGGAGTGCCGGTCCCATACTTTACCAACATGGATATCGCCAAGGTTGTAGGAAAAATGTCACAGAGTGCTATTTTACTTCAATACCAGTGATTGATCACTGTGAAGCTAGCATATATGTAAGCTCCAAAACTTATATATGTTGTCATTGAAGTGGGAATTTTAATCTAATTTCCTCTAGTGTAGTTCGATAACTTATATATGTTGTCACTGAAGTGGGTTCTTGAAATAGGAGTTTCTAGAATAATATTCCCTCCTGCTGGTTTATCCTAAAGTAAAATAAACTTTTTCTTTGATTTTTCTGCACCTCAAATTTTCTGTGTCAGGATTTCAGGATGCCTTAGGATTTCTTGTTATGTTGTAAAATGTGTGTTCTTGATCTTGTTTTCTGTTGTGACCTCCATGTCCATAACATTAAATAATTTGAACACCAGTTGGCAATCATGGTGCACTTGATGTCCTTTTTACTTGCAGATCTCAAACACTGTTGGAGAGCTTTATTCAGTGTCAGCTCGTCGTCCTCATTTTAAATGGATCCAAGATTTGAGTTCGTTTGGCAATCAATTTACACTTACCCCTGGAAATAATGGTCGATTGTATGTCACTATACCATTCAAAGCTATCATTCTTGCATTGGATGTTTCCACTGGAAATATTTTATGGCAAGGAAATATTGGACCGTTAAGTTCCTCAGACTGTGCGCCAGTTGTTGATACTAATGGTAAGATGAATGTCTGTGCATCAGCTTATCACGTAGGAATTTTCAGATATGATTGCCAAAATGTGGAGTTAAGATTACATCCCTCGATATAGTTTTGTTGTTTCCGCCATTGAAAGACTCTTAATATGAAATATCAGAAGCAACAATTTATGGTGGTTCTCTGGATAATAATGCCAAGATGTTCATTTAGTTATAGTTGATTGAATACCAGGCTGGATATCTATCGGCTCATTGGACGGGTTCCTGTATTCATTTTCACCAACAGGAGCTCTAAAAAAATTCCCAAATTCAGCTAGTGTGAATTCTGTAATGCAAGTTAGTCCCATACTTGATTGCTCGGGAAGTGCAGTTTACATTTCACTAACCGAAACGGAGGGAAAAATATCCCAGATAATTGGAGAATACACTTATGTATCGGCAATGAAACCAAAAAATATCATATTCACGTTGCTTGTACCAGCTTCTGGTTCTACCTACTGGTCCGAAAGTGATCCAGGTAACTCATAATCCCCTGCTTCCCTACCCACATTTTTGTAAATGATCGATGTTGTTCTTATCTGTGCTTCATTTTTTTTTAAACTCGATTTCACAATATGATCTTCTGAAAAAAAGTAGAAGTTTATATTATTGGTGTTTTGTACAGATCAGTTATCAGCTAAATTGTCCCAGAGTGATCTTAAGCATTTTGTACTTGATGAAAGAACGCTACTAGCTTTTTTGGCTGCTTCAAGTAAGTTTGTGCTTTTTACAGTATGAATTCAGATGTTATCATAAGTAAGATTCTGTTTGCAAATGATCAGAAAATGTTATCCTCATAAGATTGAATTGTTGTTAGTTCTTGTCTTGTTGGGCATATATAGGCTTTAGTACAGTCACGTACCCTATACAGAATTTCTTACTTGATGTATTATTGGTAACCTGAATTGAATTTCCGGGTGCGTTTAAGCTTTGTACATTTATGCTTTTGTTCTGCAGGGAAGGGAAATCCATTGCCTTGCCGTACCATGCGTAATCTTCTTCTACCCGTTTCCAACCAACTTTTGCTTGTTTACCAGAAACAAATACGACTGTAACTGGCTAAATTTTTACGTATCCTACTGTTGCTGCAGGTCAAAAGCTTGCGTCCAGTTGCTCTGAACCAGAACGGATCTCCAAGAGTATCAGTATCTACACAGGTAAATTGCTTTGCCATTTTAAGGCTATTTTGTTACCATTAACCAATAAGATCAAGAATTTTTTTCTGTCTAAGCAGGTAACGAGAGGACGATTTTGTTATTTCTGTTGTTTGAATCAATACTACTCATAGTACTTGCAGTCCTAGTACGATATTGCCAGATGTTTTGGAAGAAAAAGAAGCTTCAAAAACTAGACCCTGGGAAGTTCCTAGAAAAAAGAGTAAGATCCATGGAAGGAGCGTACTAATGTCCTTTTTGTTCTACCGGAGCTTATTCAACCATTCACATTACATTGTTCTTGTTGTACAGCGTTCTCTAAGACTCCAGAAGCAAGCATTTGATAGAACAATTATAGAGCTCGAGCAGAAGGCTGCAGCAGAGGAAGCAGTAGCACATGAAGTGCTGGAGAAACTGAGTGATTTGGTTAAAGAAAGAGAAGGCATAAAGAGAAAGCTCTCAACAACATACAGTTTGGGAAGGGATGGAGCAGAAAATTATTCGAAATCCATACTTCCATTATACGATGGAAAAACAAAAAGTCACTCTTTTCAAAGCACTAAGAAGGATAGTGTCACAGTATTTCACGCACTCAGCAACACTTCATCAGCAGACAGCAGCAGTGAAGAATCTACCGAACATCAAGAATGGGCAGTCAAGGCTAAGGGGAAGTGTCCTGTAGAAGTTGACACTTCTAGCGATGACGAGATTCATGAAAATAATTATAAGGGCCCTCCTACAGTCTTGGATCCAAGCTTAAAAGCGTATGAGACTCCATTATTTCGCGATCATTCATTCAGTGAAATAGAGGAAGTGAAAATGGAAAAAGGAGCTTTCCATAATCATCGCGGGAACCTTAGGAAGAGAAGCATGTCCTCAACAAACTAGGTTACGAATACGAGCTGGTGGAAAATGTTCTAGTTTTCTGTAGAGAGATTTGTACATTATGATACCTACTTTGGGAAGATGACTTTAATGTTGATATTACCGGCAATTGGGTTCCCATGCCAGGTTCTAGTTTACGATCATTAGGATTTTGTAAAGTCACTCTTTCTTTATAAACTGGCGTATTAAAAATGATATATTTTTTGCTTCCGTTATTAATAGGGGTTAATTTCACATATCATCCTTAACATTTGGGGTTAGTATCAGTTGGGTCTCTAATTTTTTCTTTTTTTCCAACCCGCTGAATCTCTAACATTTCATTAAATAGCACATATAATCCCTTTTAACAGTTTCTGTCAATTTCACCGTTAACTCATCAAATAAAATACCATTATATCTCTTATCATTTCAAATTAAGAAACAAAAAATTTTAAAAATATAAAAAAATGAATATTTTAATTTTTTTTTTTTTAAATGGGGGAGGGGGACTCCCCCTCCTTTCTGGCAACCAAAAACCGCCGGCCTTTTCGTGGTTTTTTGGTTGGGGGGAGGGGGAGTCTGTGATGCCATTTCTGATTGTCATTTTTGGCTGTCGAAAATGACAGTAAAAGTGCTGTCATTTTCAGCAACACAGAGAGGAGACTCTCCCAACAAAGGCTACCAGAAATGACAGTTTTTTGTTTCTTAATTTAAAATAACAAGGGATAAAATTGTAATTTACTAAAAGAATTAACGGTGAAATTGACAGAAACTGTTAAAAGGGACTTTATGTGCGACTTAATTAAAGGTTAGAGACCTAGTGAGTTGAAAAAAAAAGTTAGAGACCTAATTAATACTAACCCCAAAGATTGGAGGTAATATGTGAAGTTAACCCTTATTAATATCACCAAAGAATGTGATTATTATTATTAAAACATGAAAAGTAAGATTATAAATCACATCAATGGATTGATTAAAGTAAATATTTTGTTTTTAATAGGCAGTTTATTAATTAAATTTTATAAAACCATATCTGACTCCTTGCATTAGCCAGATAGTTAATAATAATAATAATAATCTGCCAAGTCACATGGAAAATCTATTATCACGTGACTTGATAGATTTTTATTGGCAATCTGGCTCCATGCAATGAGCTAGATCTGATTTTATAAAAAAGTTGTCCGTAAAAGATGACCTATTCATACCAGATAGTCATATTGTCATAAAATAGCAAAAATATATTTATGTGGATTTTTGACGGCAGCATTTAGCATTGCTAATCAAATGGCTAGGAATGTTCAAATCTCATTGGTATCTTAATGACCTTATTATAATATCAACACATCACAACATTCATACCCTCTAATCACATCAGTCGTTGATGTTAAATCACATCATGTGTCGTGTTTGAACATTTTCATTACAAAAAAGACAGACCAGCAACAATCTATTTCATTTTTGATCTTGCACAGGAGATGTAGTCGACGGTAACAAGAGACCTAAAACACCAACCTTCATTTGATATCCTCTGGCTTTAGTATTATTCAATTCATGGACAATTGCAACACCTGATTCTGACTCTTGATTTCACAATAAAATGATATTGTGCTCATTCCGTTTTCAGGAAGGGCAAAAAAAAAAAAAAAAAGACAAAAGCAAAAAGCCACGCCATACTGGTACATCACCACGTACAATAAGATGAAAATTGTCAAAAATACAAAAATCCATCTACCCTAAATGAAGGGCACAGTTTATAATTCAACAATACATTATCTCTAAAAATCCATCACGTCTAACTCTGTACAGTGATCCCTTCAATTCAAAAGAATGTCTGTCCTGCCATTTCCCTCCTATTGTTAACCTCTTCCCTGCTATTCTAGTTTAGCTAAAACTTCATAACCTAAACACGTCCCAGAGCAATCAATATATCAGCCTATCTGGGGGATGATGAATATGCAGTACCATAGTTTGAGGAACCGTCTTGCACCAAAGGACTTCTTCTACCTCGGTCAGAAAAGGATCGACCATAACTTGGACTTCTGGGAATGGATGGACTAGATCTTGCACTGGGGGAAGAGTAATTGGAGTCATAACCTCCATATCTCTGGGAATGATATGATGGCCGATCAACTCCAGGAGGCGCATCATCTTCGACATCACTGGCCCATCTCTGTTGTTGATAATGCCATCTGTTCTGGTTTTCAGCTGAACTGTTATATCCACGGAAGGAACCATGTCTGGATGCGTTATAACTCGATAATGACCCAGACCAAATTCTTTCATCCGCATTTTCTGGGATTGGAGCATTTATTCCAGGAAATGGAACACTCATTTTCCGGGATGGTCCAGCACCATTTTGCTCAAGAATTTCCCCTTCTTCTGTGTCTTCCCTGATTACCTCATCAGCAAAAATTGTAATTCCTGATGGCTGGTCCTCATCATCTGGATCTAAAAATTAGGAAAGCAAGATTCAAAAAAATTTAAGGATCTGAAAGTTACTTGTTAAGAGATAATTTTAAACAAACATGAAGACATTAATGAAGGAAATACAGAAGCAAGCAAAATCCCCTGCCACCCGGGGCATGGAGACCTATTTCAAGAAATAATCAAAGACAAAAGCTGTTAATTGTTTCTCTTTACCTAAATAAGCCGGTGGATATCCTATTTCTCGCATTCTGTTAAACCATGGTGGTGGATCAAACTCCTATGCAATAAAAAGGAATGGCAATGATAAATGAAAATTTAATTATGAAAGTTTTATTCATAGAATAACTAGGAATTAAAATTATTCTTGAACCTACAAACACTGTATATAAGTTCAATTTCATATAAAACAGCCAACGAACAAAGAAAGAATCCCATTCATCTTAAAGCAGAAATATCTTACCCCTAGTCCTAAAAGTTTGCGAGTCTCAGGATCAAGGACACCTGGCCTTAACCCATCATATTTCCCACCCGGAGAATTTTGATAATATCGGGTTGGGTTCCGAGAACCAGGTTGTTGATTGCGTCTTATCTTGTGCTGTTTTCGAGCATTATTGATAGCAACATTATCACGGGGTTTAGGACATTCTTTAAGCGCATGGCTGTACGAACCACAGTTAAAGCAACGGGAGGTATCAAACTTCTCCAAGCCTCTGCAAAGAGCAAGAAAAAGATCAGTTAGCAGTCCAGCCAGATCATAGACACAAGCTAAGCTGTATTCCGTCAGATTTAGCACAACAAGAAATAGTAGAACAAAGTGGCACATTAAGTAGAGGAATATACTTTTAAGACGACCCAAATAATTTCAAATGTGAGGGATATACCAAAACTTTTAGCTAATTTATGTTCTAGCTTCAAGCTTTCATGCATTTCCGAGAATACCAAGAGTTCAAAACAAAATTAAAACCAATAAATGTTAATCATAATCAAATTAAACACAAACAAAGATATAAGTAACTAAAGAAAATATACCCATCCAAATTACTGGAACCGTCAGCTGACTTCAGAGCCAATGAATATCCACGGTCATAAAGAGGAACACAACTGCCATCCAATGGTTTAAACTCCTTGCTTGATTGACAGCTTATTTGGTCGTCCACCCAAAAAGTCTACAAGAAATACAGTACTTGAGAACAGACCACATATTCCACAACTACAGAGGTAAAGTGGTAAAGCATGATGCAATGGAAACCATTCAATTACCCGGAAAGGTAAAATGACGTAAGCATACAAGAGGCTTTATTCCAAAGTGTCCCGTCAAATATGTGGATGTGATTGGTTTGACCAAATTCTAATTTTAAATAGAATGAGTTTGTGAACATGCACTAAATGTTTCATCAGTAGGGTGACAGAAGAAAGACAAACTTATACAGAAGGCATATCAGAAATCATGAAGACATGCTATGTAACTCAAAATCTACATCCTATTAAGCTAAGAGAAAAAGAACATGCAGATAAACGATACATTTCAAAGCATCAGCAACCATCAAATGGACAATGCATTGCTCATTGCAACATAGTTGAATACTGATAAAGGATATTCCATTTGTAATAATATAGCCATAACAAAATAAGCTAGACAACTCTAATTTCAATCAGATGCACATGAATGTGAAGTTCAAGAAAGATGCCAAATGCATTCATTGGAACGTAAAAGTCTGTCAATTCATTTTTCTTTGGGAAAGCTACAAGGAATTATACATGCACAACTGTTCTGTCAGGAAAACCGCTGATGAACTCGAAATTCTAAAAACTAATGAACAGAAGTTGTAAATTGTTGGAAGTCCTGAGTTTTACATCACAAAATACATGCAAGTTATGCTTTTAGATGCACCACTGTACATGAAGTTAGCATTTTTGATGCACCATTGGACATGACTCATAAGCATGAGATAACATACCACTGCAGAAGGCATATCCACACCAACACAAAGAGCAGGAAAGTAGGTCTCTTCACCAGATTCTAAAACCTCATTTGAGTCCTGAGTTGAATACAAGTACTGGTCAGCATTTTGATGGCATGAACATTATGTAAAAGAAATACAATGAATAACCATATAAAGGGAAACTATAGCAAGTGCTTTGACATAACAGAACAATGATGTATGAAGGTACAGTCAATTCTGTCTGCAAAATCAGAGTTACTTGGCAGGGAGAGAAATGCCTCATAATTAATCAAGAGGAAAAGAAAAGAGAACCACAGAACTGTAAGAATCCAAGAACAATGACATTTCTGATAGAAATTTATCAAGCTTACATTTGATGATGAGCATATTTGTGCATGCCAACGTGACCACAGCTGTAATAGCTCCTCCAGCTTTCTTTTACTATCACTGAGAAAAATAATGAGCTTATTAATGCCCATAGAAGATATATTTGAAAGGAAGATCAATTATTACAGTTATTCATAATTCATACCTGGGCAGGGAACTATAAATAACACGCACTGAAGCTTGTTTTTCATCCTCACTTACTCGAGGTCTCTTAACACCAGATATAGCTGGGAGGTTGGTTATGAAAAATACAAAAAAATGGAAATAAAAAATTATGCAGATAATGAATAATGACAATAAAAGAAAAAATATTAAAGCAGGATACGACCGGCATCCATATGTACAAAGGGTCCATCCTTTTTGTAACTGTTAAGGCTAATGTCTTCTTCAACAGCTAGAATCCCATTTTCAGCATGTGCGACAGAGCTGATACAAGTGATCTTCTCTGATGCTTCAACAGCTTCAGTCAATTCAAAACTAACTGGCAGAATAGAGGTGCTAGCTAACCCCTCCTTTTCACCATCAGCTTCCGCAGAGGTTCCCTTCCTTCCATGGAGAGCATCAAGCGCTTCTTTACCATCACCTACTATTGAAGTTCCATCCGTTTCATGTACACCATCAGTTTCCATCGAGCCTCCCTCCTTTGCATGGACAGCATCAGAAGCTTTCTCACCACTTTCCATAAAAGTCCCATTTTTTTCATGTACATCATCAGTTTCCATCAAACGTTCCTTCTTTTCACCATCAGAGGCATCTTTACTGATCCCATCTTTGACATTGGAGTTTAAAAGTAAAGAATCAACTTCAGTAGGCTCACAACAAGATTTGGGTAATTCATCATTCTCACGTCCACTGCGTGAGATATTAGAGGCAGGAAGGCTAATGAAATCCTCAGTTCCCATAGTTTCAAGACACCTCTCTGGGACAACGTGCACTGACAAAATAGAATATATCAGTGACTATAAAGGGTATCAGCATGATAAACTAACACTCCCACTTTCCAACCAGCAAATGAAGTTAATTGTAAACAGGTATAGTACAATGGTAGCATGTAATAGATCAGCGAATATAAAGATTATCAGCTTTTTTAATTGAATCATACTTCCCAACTAGCAAATGAAGCTAATAGCTAGCTGATACCTAAATGCAGAAAGGGTAATGTATAAAAATTTAAAATCCTTTCTTTATTCCTTTCTCCAAGCCTAAAAAGATCATTTCCATCAATTCTACAAATCATGAGCTTATAAAAGACATATTCCACCCGGTTCTTCTGTGTGCCGTGTAGAGTGGTAGAGTACTCAAAGGGAAAATTTTGTAGTTGTTAAATACCATCCAGCGACGGATACAGTCGAATTCCATCTAAAGTAGTAACAAAAGGCAATAACCAGGATATGAATGTTTTAATAACAAAAAGCTTTACAAGCAGCAACCCAGAACACTTCAGTGGCGACTGCATTGAAATCAGAATCCAAAACAAAACCCAGCACAAAGCAATTCAAATTTGCTTCATAACCTTTTTTCAGATTTCAAGTACAGCATTGCAATTTCATGGGTAAAAAACACGAATTAGTTCAGACATGACAACCTTTGACCTCCAACGAAGTGGCCAATATTAACTAGCCCATTACAGCACAACCCTACAAAGTCAGCTATATCAACAAGAAACAAATCTAATCAATCAATTACATTAACACCACCAATACCGGAAATGAAATAATACAACGCCGGAGCTCAATAAATACTTCATGAAACAATAAGATAATTTTGAAAAAGAAGAAGTACAAACCAGATCTTACTTAAATTTCAGTTAGCAAGGACAGCAAAACCCAACCTTTAAAAGAAGCGTAATAGCTCAATTAGGGTTTCCAATTTACTTTGAAGTCGGGAAACTTGTAGACGAAAGAAAGATTGGGAGTCGAAGTAATGAACAAGTGAAGCCAACCAGATTCGGATGAGGATCGAGACTTTGATTCGTGAACTTGCTGTGTGCGCATGCGTGTGGAACGAAGGACCTTCAGATTCCAGGAGGCGGCTCTATTTTTCTTTTTTCACTTTTCGTTTTCTCAATTTATTTTATTATTACTCCATAATTTGGGGTTTAAAAGATTTCTTTTGTAATTTGCCAATTCATTTGCAAATTGCAATCATTGGAAAGATAGATAAGGGTGAGTATGGTTACTTATAAATAAATGAAATTTTTATTATAAAATCTTCTCGTATCACTCATCACTTGTCGGGTTTCTATCGGATAAATTTATAAAAAATTATAATACATAATTTAAATTTTTAAGTTCTTGTTATTGGTTAATTTAAGATGACAATAATAAGGAGCAATAAATGGACTTAGATGAAGTTCGAGTATTATTATGAATATCAAATACGATTCATGTTATATACACAAAACGAACCCTTTTTTTCTTTTAAATAAATGGAAAGATAGGGGAGATGAGGGATAATAAGAGAAGGGCAGACGTGATTTAAACTCAAAACCTTCCGCTCAAAACGTGAATACTTAATCACTGTAACATTTGCTCGTATCAAATAAAACAGACCTTAAAGTACGGTCTGAATGGAAATAAGGCCGGGTTTTTTATGGAGCTCGTTCTTCAATTACAAACTAACACTTATTCAACACACACCACATAGCAACATTTCATTGAAAATCAAGTTCTATAAAAAAACCCGACCCTTGTTCTTTAAAAATTTCCCCTTAAAGCGCCTTATATTTTATTTTTGGAGAAACAATTTCTGATTTGTCGCTTTATACACCAAAAAGACCGTGGGTGTTTTCTTGGTTTTTGTGTTCTTTCGGAAACGACGTCGTCATATTGGCCCCAAGAAATCTGATCAATCACACAAAAATACATCGCGCGGTCGGGATCAAATTTCAGGAGGCTGATACGAACATATATATTGCCCTTCAAAGTTCAACCCGTCGATATTTTAGGGCTTGACTCCTGAGTTTTGGCGCAATGTTCAGGAAACAATTATTATAAGTAAAAAACCCCCTTATTTAGGTACGTTTCTTTCCTGTTCCATGGGTGCATACATACACGGATGGAAAGATATATGCAATTAGCAACCGGCAAGCATTGAGGATGTTTGGTTTAACCAGCTATGTGTTAAGGCTCATTGAATTGAACCGTTAACGGAAAATAAACGTTTTCTGATTTATTTATATATAATATATAAAAATAAATAAGAAGAAGAACAACAACAAGAATTGGAAAATATATCTGCTGCCTGTGATTAATTTTTGGCAACATGATGATATGGATATCGGCGAATTCCTATGCATTCTTGCCTAGCGTCTTAAGTCTGTAGGTTTTAAACGTTGTGTCAACTCAAGTTTGATAGTTGCCCTTTCGTTTCTTAGATTAAATTTTTATCTTCTATTGTTTTTTGTGGGAAAAAAAGATCTTGCCAGGAGAAGTTCTTTTACATTCCTAAATCCGAAGGGTTTGACAAAATCTGAATTTAATTGACAAATTATCACATAGAGTCTTTTTATCCTTTATTTATTTATTTATTTATTTATTTATTTATTTGTGTGTGTTTTCTTTTTGGGTGATGGGGGCGGATCCACTGCAATCAAATTGGTATGTAATAAATCAATAATCCAAACATAGACACTTGTTATATGTGAGTTTAATTTATAGAGAATTTCAGTGCCCGGTTTTACCAATTCAAAAGTATAGCCATATTTCAATTTGCTGACTAAAATTGAACCTACATACAAAGCTTTGTATCCTAGCACTGTCATTCGTTTGGGTTATTTTTAGTTACTCTTGAGTCTTGTCTCTTCATTTTTGCAACCACAATTTGAAACATAACTGTTGAAAGATGAACGTTACACCTTGCAATGTTACTCATGTTGTTTATATCCGTGATGGTTAGAGGTTGCCTTCAGTATGAGCTGAAGTGGTCGGTTTATTTATATTTGTTGTTTTCAATTGCATTGTGAATTCTCTCCATCTTTTGCTGAAAGCTCTTGTAGATTAACATGAATGCAAATGCATACACCATGGATCCAGTACATGGTAGTGGAAGGAAGATGTCTGTCAAAGAGTTTCCAACTCTGCAGCAGCACTACAACAAGTGTTCCAACCATCGATTTTCTGAAGAACTAGAACATGGTTGTATGTTTGGCCGCTATCATGTCAATGGATTAAGGACAAACAAGCTGTAAGTTTGAATTTACTGGAAGAGGAATTGCTTATACTTACCACAAATTCTTACTAATATGCCGACAGGTGTGGGACGTAATTATTGACTTTCATCAACCCTTTTTAATTTTTATATTATGTATCACATATTCTGCAGGGAGAATAACTTCCAGCAGAGATCAAATTTTGAGTGGGGAAAACAGAGATCAGACTTTAACACTGACATGGGAAACCAGGTTTCCGAAGCTTCTTCTTTCAAGGTGCCTATAAACTGTCAGTCAGTATGTATTTGTTGCTTTCCTTTGATGATTCATAACTGGGTGATATTCACCGTCATTATGTTACGCTGTATCCTCTCCTATCAAGATTTCATTCTGTAATGATATCAAAGCTATATTACGCCATCTCCTGTTCAGTCAAGATGGATGATATGTTCCATTCTGTAATCACTTTAAGAATTAGCCATCCAGATATCTTTGTGTAGGTTATATTTGCGGAATAATTAGCTAACTGTATTCTTGGTGCTGTGACATACTTGAGCTCATATATATTCCTTTAGCAGTGCCTGTATCAGGAGATACCACCAGGTCAAAATCTAATGCAGCAAGGCATTGGTGGTGCGAGCTTGCGTCATGAAGCATCTTCTGCTGATGCTTCCTCATTTTCATCCATTCACAGGAAAACAGCTTCTTTGGAGGTTTCATCTGGTTTTTACAACTTGAGTTCATCTTACCCTGGGCTTGATTACTCACTGGCATCCCATGCTGGACGTAGCACACCGACAGTCAGTAACATCAAAAGTTCTCTCTGCTTCCAGGGTAGACTTGACAATAAGTTTTCTAGAACATCTTGGTTTGATTTTCAGGCTTAATAATCTTATGCAATTGCTGATTCATGCAGAACCTCTATATGACACCCTGGAGCTTGTCTCTGCATTAGTTGCTTCTAATAGCAACGACATGCTTACTCCTGTGGACCTGAAGAGTTTTTCTGTCGAGGTTGCACCTTCTCCTGAACAAATCTCTTCTATCACAGCATGTTCTGATGTTGAATGTTATTCTGAAAAGGATCATATAGATGGTGGACATGCTTATTCTTTCAGTCAGTTGCGGGGCTCTGAATCAACATCAGGAAACTATAGTTTGCAGCAACATATTAATCAGGGTATAACTCTTAAAAGTGGTGTCATATCCTTCAAATTTTTGAAGTGCAAATTTTGCTCTATTATGCATTTGACTTGCATGGTGTTATGGTTCTACATATAGTCATAGGATATAACGGGTCTTAATTTCTGATACAATTAAATATCTTCTGCGTCCAAAAATTTCCTGAACCTTTCCCCAGAATGACTTCTGATTATTGTCCGGTAAACTCTCTGTTTTCTCAATTATGTCTGAATTTCCTTTTTTTTATGACTCATTAAGTTGATCAGCGCATTAAGGTTGTACAATCAGCTTTACCATGCTAAACAAAGTAAAGCCAAGCTGGTTTGTTTAGCTTAATGATTTAGCGAACTGATTATCATTATAAGTAATCAAATATAAAAGATAACAAAATAAAATGATTCATTTCTACAATCATGGTAACCCATGATAAAATCAATTTTTATTTAAGTTGTTTTAGTGAATGAGTAAAATAATCCAAATTAAACCAAACCTTAGGTTCACTGCATTTGCTAATTTCCTTAGAGATGTCAAACACAGACCAAAGCCAGATTATTTGGATAATAATCTTGATGCTCTCTATTTTAAGGTTGTTTTAAGTCCCAGGTTGACCTAATTATGTATTATTCTTAACTTGAGAATTAGCACTGGCGCTATCTACCTAATGTGAGAAGATTTTTTGCTCGGGTCTCTTTTTCTGTCAGTTCTTTTGCAAGTGGGCATTATATTGCTTTCCACCAGAACTTTTGGATCTCTAACCATTCTTTTGAAACAGATGAATCAAATTTGATTAAACATCGAGGATTTGTAGAGAATAATCTACAGGTTCATCGCCTGAATGTTCCGTCAAATCTAGATAAATACAATGCTTGGGTTATGGAACAAACTTCACAGAGGACTTCTGAAGATGTTAGAGGTCTGTCTGGTATGGTTTTCAGTAAACCAGAACCATTGCAGCAGATTCATCAGCAGCATTATCCTACTTGTGTACATTATGATGAGTCATCCAATGTCCAGAAAAATGGATGTGCAGTAGAATTTGAAGTGTGTTCTAATCAAACAGCAGGAAAAAGACCACTGAAACTACCCGGGCTACTCATAGATCCGTTGCATGAAGTTCAGAGAGAATTGTGGAGCGGTCGAACTAGCAAAACTACAGATTCTGTTCTGCCTTTGCACAATATTCTTTTCTCTTATATTATGTACAAAAATATCCCGGCAAATGCAGAGAGAAGCAGACAGGACTTTGTGGATTATTTGCATTTGACAGTCTGCAATGACCAAAGATGTGGGTGTGACAAGTACCATATACTGATATCCCATTTTGATACCTGTCATTATACTTGTTGCAGCATATGTGGGCCTGTTCGCAAGTTTTGTCCTGTTAACAAAATTTACAGAGGATCTGGAAAGGCAAAAAGACATCTTCTGGTGGATCTGCATCCTATATGTTCTGACAGCATAGGTTCTTGTATTATTGAGGATTCTCTATGCTCTCCTAAACGTTTGAGGACAGAGAATGGTGTTGCATCTGCCAGTGAGCCTAAGGGAGCATTTGCTCATTCAATAGAACAATCTTGTGCTACTGGGTTTCCAAGGCGGTTTGGAATTCCCGTGTATATGAAGGAAGACGCAATGGAACCGAACAAGGAACTGGTAAGCTCCATGGTAGACACCACTGGAACTGGTGTGACTAGGAACTGTATTGCAGATGGGAATGTAGAATGTGGAAGTGGTTCTTCCAGAAGAATTGAAGGACATCTGTTGGAACAGCCCTCTGAAGCTCCTTTACATGACTCAGCTAAGATGAAGGATGTGTTTAGGTCCACCAAAAACCCCAGGAATAGGGGAAATGATGCTCCTGAAAATAAAATGTTGGAGAATGACTATGTTACCATTCTACCTGACAAGCTAATTATGGTTTGTAAACAAAGGGAAATGGACTGTGCTAGCACTCGCAATGTCAAAGGAGTTGTGACTCCTAGTCGTCAAAGTTTGAATTCTGAAAGCATGCCTATTCTTTCAGAAAAACCCAATATTGGTCAAGAAGGGATGCCTATTCATCAAGAAGAGAGCATTATTGATCGAAGAAAGGAGAAGGAACTAAATGAGCATATCAGACTGGGTGCAAAATATGATTCAGATGAATCTGCAGTCCATCATCAACTGGGAATTGATTTAAAGGATTCAAAAGAAAATGGAGTTTCTTTGATTGATTTTTTCACAGAAAAGCAAATAAAAGAGCACTTGCTTAGTTTCAACCAGTTTCCTAAAGTAAGTTTTTAAATTGTTTTAGCTTTAGCATTTTTTGTAATTTAAGGATGACTTTAATAGCAACAATCAACTTTACAAATTGTGTCTATGTAACATATAGTATACCAATATATAGATTGGACGTCTTATCTCTTTGGTAAGTGACAACTAGGATCCCTATCTTTACTCTTATATTTTTCATCTACCTGTTATTCTTTGATAGGTAGATAGATATTTCCCTTTTTTCCAGTGTACTCATTTCATGGAATCTTATAATCCTCATTCCTTTCTTTTTTTTTTTTTATAAACAAAAACAACATTGTAGGATATTTATACAACCCCCATCTTTTTTGTAGAATATTATGAAGGGATTAACTGACGATGAAGCTGTGGGACCTCTTGGTGAAAATACATGCCAGTTATGCGCTGTAGATAGGCTCATGTTCACCCCGTCACCTATTTATTGTTCATCCTGTGGAGCTCGTATCAGACGTAAGTCGACTTATTATTGGACAGAGGATGAAACAGGTGCCGGGCACTGTTTTTGTGCATTGTGCTTCAGGGAGTCTCGTGGTGGTAATATTTCATTTAGTGGCATGTCCTTTTCCAAAAAGAAGTTACAGAAGAACAAAAATGAAGAAGTTGTTGAAGAATCGGTCAGCCTATCTTCTTTGTACCTTCTCCAGCTAATTGTATAGTATTTAGTTTGACATTAAATCTTGTTTACTGTTGTATTCTTGCAGTGGGTACAATGTGATAAATGTCAACATTGGCAACATCAGATTTGTGCTCTCTATAATCACAGACAAGATCTGGAAGGGAAAGGAAAGTACATTTGTCCATTTTGCCGCTTAATTGAGATAGAAGCTAAAGAACATGTGCCCATACCTGCTGCATTTGCTGCTAAAGACCTTCCTAGAACTAGGCTTAGCGATCATATAGAAGAGAGACTCTTCAGAAGTCTTAAGCAAGAAAGAGCAGAGAGGGCAAAATTGACTAGGAAGTCTCAAGCTGAGGTAAGTTGCAAATTATGGATTGGGATGACACAACTTGGCAATTTTTTTAAACCAATATAACAGATGATGATCATCTCTTATTCCAATTTCTTACATTTGGGATCATCCAGGATGAGTATTATAATCTGCAAGAGAATAGGACAGCAGCAAGAGGGTTTGTGAATCAGATGTTTTCCTATGATTGTACAAATTCATTAGACAATAGCACTTTCTCATTTTTTGTTTCCTCTGTCCCTAGCTCCAAAAAAAGACCAAACTAAATGTTGACTTAAGTGCTAGAGATTATTGTCATGAGAAGATATCTTTAAATTAGCATGCCATTTTTTTCTAATGCTTGGAACTTAGCACCATCTATTTTGAATTAGAAAAACTCAAAACCTTCAAAAAATTATAACTTATTAAATGATGGTCACACTTGACTGGACAAGCTGGTTAGGTTTCAAATAGTACCAAATAGATCCTAAAAGAGATCTTGTTAAGCTTGCCAGTTGGCTTAAACAGTTTGTTCTTAACTGCATGTGTTACCATGTTTGCCTGTTTGGTCTCCAAGCAGTAGGAATTTACAGGTAGGGCATTATATATTAGAAAATCTCAGTCACTTACTTATTCATATAGTTAGTAATGATAGCTTGCTAATTCATTTAGCATTTTCATGGGTTTTATTTGTAAAATAACAAAGTGAAGACTTTATTTAAATAAATTATTCCCTTGAGGTCCTGGTCATATCTTTTTGTGGTTTGTAAAGCAGCTGGGATGTGTTCAAAGCTAACTTCCCTGTCTCAAACAAATATGCACCTGTCCTTGTGTTTAAGCAATTTTATACTGATGCTTCATCTCTTGGATACATTTTCCCTATTCACAGTTACCTGAAGCTACAGGTCTTGTAGTCCGTGTGGTGTTAGCTGTGGACAAACAATTAAAAGTGAAGCAGAGGTTTTTAGATATTCTCCATGGTGAAGATTATCCATCAGAATTTCCGTATAGATCTAAGGTGAGAGGTGCTCTTGTGAAATAATAGTACTTTTTGTTAGCAGGATTGAGATTTAAAAAGGACATTAATAGTTTCTCCAAGTTTTTTGGTTAAATCACTCGCTAGTCACACACATTTCAATTATTTTTAGTACTTTTATCTGACCTATGAGGGATCGTGAGAAATTACAGTCATTACTCCGTTCCGCGACTCATCAAATTTCGTCTATGCACCAGTTAATCTGAAGGCATAATAAATCATCATGATCATTTAGAATCTTAAAGAGTAATGTTATGTAGCATGTGGTGCCCCACTGCACCAGTCTAGGTGACAGCCAATGTAGCATTGAATGATAAGTGGAACTAATTGGATGAATAAAGGATCAGCTTGATTCAATTTATCATTTATCACCACATTGATGTTGTGCTAAGCACTACTGATGCTAAATGGCATTACTTAATTTTTTAAATAGAATTAAGTACAGGAAGGAATAAAGTACCTGAGTTGTAGACATACTTCCTTATACTCGGAGCATCCTTTCTGTGCGTTTATGGGAGTTTTAATTTGAAATCCTTCTCATGCAGGCGATACTATTATTTCAAAAAATTGAAGGTGTGGATGTCTGTATCTTTGGAATGTATGTGCAAGAGTTTGGATCAGAATGTAGGCATCCAAATCAGCGCTGCATCTATGTTTCATATCTTGATTCAGTCAAGTATTTTAGACCGGAAATCAGTACTGCTAGTGGAGAGGCTTTACGCACCTTTGTATACCATGAAATATTGGTAACTTCTGTCTCTTAAGCCATTTCTTGCTTTTCTATTTAGCAATTGCAGTTTGTTTGGAATATAGGAATTCATCAAGCTGTTTGCTTTTCTTGTTTCTGTTGCTTCAGATAGGATATCTTGATTACTGCAAGCAACAAGGGTTTACAAGCTGCTATATATGGGCATGCCCACCTCTAAAGGGGGAAGATTATATTTTATATTGCCATCCAGAGGGGCAGAAAACACCAAAGACAGATAAGCTGTGCCAGTGGTAAGTTTCTATTTCTTCCTTCCCATATTCCGCCACTGGTTTGAAACAATTCATTCTAATACTCAAGTGATTGCACAAGAGATCAGCATTTTCAATTTTTTTTGAAGAGTTTAAATCTTTCTGATGACTTTGTTTCTCTTGGTAAATTATTTGACAAAAACATATGAACCACTGAACTCATGATTTTGTCATTTTTCTGTAATTTTGCCAACAAACTAGGGCCAATTGTTAAAATTAGCAGAACAAACCTGTAATAAATATTCACCTGCCTATTAATATCAATTGTCTGCTACAAAGTTCCTTCTCGTCATACTCATGTCTTAATGAACTTTTCTGCATGCAGGTACAAGAAGATGCTCAGAAAAGCCATGGAAGAAAACATTGTGGTGGATTATACCAACTTTTATGATCACTTCTTTGTTCGAAGTGGAAAGTGCAACACCAAGATTACAGCAGCTTGCTTGCCTTATTTTGATGGAGACTACTGGTCAGGTGCTGTTGAGGATGTGATTCAGAGTATTAAAAAGGAAAGTGGACGACCTGGGAGGAAGGTAATGAGAAAAAGAACTTCCAAAGCAATTGGATGCTCTGACCTTTCTACTGATTCAGCAAAAGATATCCTAGTGATGCAAAAGGTATATTTCTAATTGAATTCTTGGTTCCATGTGTTCATTTAGTATTTGAATACCATATTTTATTTTAAAAAGGATATGAATGGTTATCGTCCAAATCCTATGTTTTTTACTTGGTGTATGGATTTAAGGTACTACCATCTGATTTTTTACCACCAAACTGAACCATCACTTTATCAGTGTCTTAATTAGTTATTAGTCTGAATGACCCTGATTGTAATTTTTAATTTACCTGTTTCCTAAGTGAACTAGCTGTTCCAATTTGCAGCTAACACCACTTAACAGGCTACTAACGAAGTTAAGATTGAAGTTAAGATACTAGATAACAGTAAACTCGTGACTGACATTTTATTTGGACCTAGTAGAAATTTTAGGTGTTTGGCTATCATAGCATCTGCAGTCCACAAGCCATTGGGAAAATCATGGCGATCATTCTCAGATTACACTGGCTTTAATTTGAATTTATCTTAAATATCTGATAAGACAAGGAATGTGAATTTGAGAACATCTCATGCACTGGACAATCTTAATATTTTCTTTCCATGCAGTTTTCTTTTCTTTAATCTTATCTTTAATCTCTGGACAATATATTGGGTTTATTCTGCTGTTAGCAGTTAGCCCATAATTTTCACATCATTTGTGGGAGGAGCAAACCATCTGTAGCAGAGATATATATAAGCGCAGTGCTGCTCTTTGTACAGGGCCCTTCTCTTTGGAAATATGATGTACAAATCATTTATGAAAAATACACGATACAATATTATGCATCGTATATTGTTGAGCTCTCTAATTAGCTTAAGAAAATACGGTGCCCTTCTCTTTGTAGCACATGTAATTTTAGTTTTTGAATAAACAAGAATTTTCTATGTTGAAACTAGTAGCTTTTTCATAAAGATTAACTAATAACCTTTACAACCCCCCTTCCCCCCAAAAAAAATAAATAAATAAATAAAAATAAAAATAAAATAAAATTTCTCCATGTTGTGTGTTGTCTGTCAATGCTTAATGTTTTCTTTCACATCCTCCTATTGATAGCTTGGGCAGAGCATCCTACCAAAGAAGGAAGATTTTATTGTTGTCCACCTGCAGTTCATATGCATAGAGTGCCATGCAGTGATACTATCTGGCAGTCGCTGGTCTTGTAACCAATGCAACAACTTTCATTTATGTCACAGGTGATTATTCGCTTCCAAATACAAGTCTGCTGTTTGTTTTTCCTAGGAGCTACTTATGATCATTTGTTATTTGCTTATTGTCTGCAGTGATACTTTCATCATTTTCAGTTTCTTTCAATCTCTTTCTCCTGTCTTTCAGCTATGATTTTGCCCTTTGTCGTATCGTATATTTGTTTGTATGGAATATCTCTTCTAAATTACTGATCTAGTAAAGAATTTCCTGGAAGTGCCTTCTTGCATTATTTCTTTTTATTTTAAATCTCAGATGCCTTGAATCAGAGCAAAGCTCTTACGAACTTAAAACACACACTATCGTCAATGGAGAGAAACACCAACTGTTTCAGGTGCTTCTGAAACTTCAGAATTTCTTGTCTCAAGTTTTCTGAGTCAGCCAACAGATTGTGAGCTAAAATTTCCCTGTTCTGATTATTGTCAATGTTTTTCAGATTGCAGTGACTGATGTGGCTGCTGATACGGAAGATAGAGATGTCATTTTAGACAACAATTTATTTGGGCAAAGACACTCTTTCTTGAGCTTTTGCCAGGAAAACCACTATCAGTTTGATACCCTTCGCCGTGCCAAGCACTCATCAATGATGATACTGCATCATCTAAACAAAATGACAAAACTAACCAGGGGGATTGCCTGCGGCATTTGCCAGAAGGATATCATGGTGAGATGGCATTGCAAGATTTGTCCTGAAGTTGATGTTTGCGCTGCATGCTATCAAAGAGAAGGTGACAGTTGTCACGCTCATAAATTGATTCAGTATTTATCGGATGCTGATGGAGAAACAAATATTTATCAGCGCCGGAAAGTATTGGAGGTATGGTAGATAATCATTCCCACCAAATTATTCCGAAACATAAGCTCATTGAGAGGCCTAGGCCATGAGTGAGATTTTAAAAATCAGTTAAGTGCTCGATAATGATGAAAAGAAATTTTTTGTATAGTTATTTATATATGATCAAATAATTCTCGGCTTTGTAGTTTTAATAGTAATGGCAGAGTTACTACAATGGATACTTTTTTAGTAACTTTCAGGGAGGTATTGTTTCTAATCACCCATAAAAACGTATTTGCAGAAGGAGGAGTTGCTGAATCTTCTAGTGCATGCCAATTTGTGCCAGGAGGCGGCAGACAACCCCTGCTCGTATCCAAATTGCCATAATGTTAAAACGCTTTTTCTCCATTCACGCAACTGTAAACTTCGATTATCTGGTGGCTGTAAACAATGCAAGAAAATTTGGTTTCTGCTGTCTTTGCACTCACGGAACTGCAGAGAATCCAACTGCAGAATGCCTCGTTGCATGTACGTAAAAAAATTAGCATTTTGATTTTCAGGATGTTCTATTTTTGCACATTGAACTGAGTTAGGATTGGTATTTACCCATATGCAGGGAATTGAAGAAACATAAAGAAATGCGCACCACGGTCTCGAAATTCACAGAAGGGCTGCAGTTACCGGAAGTGTCTTTATGAGTTTGTACGACAGTAAACTGCTAATTATTTGTATAGTTATTGCTGGATCACCAACCAAAGCATCCACCAGTACAAAATTACATGACATATAAAATGGTGGCAACAAAATTTTTTCTCCCACACCCATAGGTGTGTGGTAAGTCAATGGGTGGTTGATTTAAAAAAAGGTAAGACTAATTTCAGCCACTCATATGCCATCACATACTCATTATAAGATATGGGTGGGGTGTAATTAAGAGAAATTTCTCTAGCTGCAAAATTTTTTTATAGAGATCTATACCATTAGATGA
>CAVNYN010270558.1:0-32099 GCA_963692815.1 Nyctanthes arbor-tristis | reverse complement strand
CATGTGAAAAGTGTCCACTAGGCCATTGTTATCGTACCGCGTGTGCATATATGTTCGTCCGACAGAAAATATTTATCCTCTTCACCGCGATAAATTAGCAAAGTCTGAGGAAATTTATGCCCTTTATCCACTTTCCCTTAATTTTCTCCATGAGAAAGAAAGTATAGTTTCATGGCATCCGTCTCCACTGATACCCTATGTATTACCATGCACTAAATTAGGATCTTAATCTGAGCCAGAAATTCTTGTTAAATTACAGCCGTTTTTCCTTTCTTAATGAACCAACTATATATCTTTGCTTGGATAACATATAACAAATTATCACAAGTGAAATTGCAACTGTGTTAAAATTTTAGGTAGAGAGTGAGAAATGGGCAATTTAGAAATCAACCATGACCGGCTTCCGGTGCAAAATCAAGATTTAGAGAACTGGCTTCCCATAACGGCTACGCGAAAAGCAAAATGGTATTACTCCGCTTTCCACAATGTCACAGCCACGGTTGGTGCCGGCGTGCTCGGATTACCATATGCCATCTCTCAACTTGGCTGGTACAATTTCATATATCTCCTAATAGATATCTTCTAATTGAAAAATGATTCACGTAGTTGACTCAAAATAACGTTCGCTTTATTGTTCTTTTTTTCCCCTTGATATACATGCAGGATTCCTGGGGTTGGTAGTCTAGTGGTTTCCTGGTTGGTGACATTGTACTCCTTCTGGCAACTCATCGACCTACACGAAGCCGTGCCCGGCAAACGATTCGACCGGTACTCGGAGCTGGGACAATATGCTTTTGGCGAGAAACTTGGATACTGGATTGTTGTGCCTCAACAGTTACTTGTTCAAGTGGCCTCTAACATAATATACATGGTCACTGGAGGAAAATCCTTGAAAAAATGTGCAGATTTGTTATTTCCAGAGTCAGATGAGGCTAGACAGACATATTTTATCCTTCTCTTTGCCCTTTTTCACTTGGTACTGTCACAGAGTCCCAACTTCCATTCCCTCAGAATAATTTCCTTGACAGCAGCTGTCATGTCTGTAAGGTACGTTGTACGAAGAATTTTCGTAAATTAAGGTACCTGTCTTGGACACAACTTGAAAGTATAATTAATTATCTGCTGTTGCAGTTATTCTATGATTGCTACAGTTGCTTCGATAGTGCGGGGGAGTCAGATCCAAGAACACGTTTCTCACGGAATCCGTTCTCATACAACTACCAGTATAGTTTTTGATGTGTTCGATAGCATGGGGACGATTGCATTTGCATTCGCCGGGCATAGCGTGGCGTTGGAGATTCAGGCAACCATCCCTTCGACGCCAGAAAAACCGTCGAGAAAGCCCATGTGGCTGGGTGTAATTGTAGCTTACACGATTGTAGCACTTTGCTATTTCTCTGTTAGCATATCTGGATTTTGGGCATTTGGTAATACTGTTGATGATGATGTACTTATCACACTACAGAAACCCAGTTGGGTTATATGTACAGCTAATTTCATGGTGTTTATTCATGTCCTCGGAAGCTATCAGGTGAATCATCTCGTCTAAAAGTTTAAGCATTTAGAAACCGGAAAGAAGACAAAATGCAATTTCATATGAAATCACATGTCATTTGATCATTGAATTGAATTTATTAACAAAAGTTAAATCTTAATTAGCCTGCTTCTTTTCCATCAGGTTTTTGCAATGCCAGTTTTCGATTCTATTGAGTCTTGTGCGGTAAAAAAATTCAAATTCACTCCCGGACGCCCTCTGCGTGTCATTGCTCGCAGCTTATACGTTGGTAATTCATATTCATATTAGTTAGATAAATTTATATTAACCTAAGAAATTGATTACATGGAGAAAACTCTGTGAATTCTTTCTTGCATTGGCAGTTATTACAGCTTTAATTGGAGTTTGCGTCCCATTTTTTGGAGGACTAATCGGGGTTTTTTGGAGGCTTATCATTTACATCAATTTCATATTTTGTGAGTTCTCAAATCTTTCAAGTCATCTGTGAATCAACACTACAACTTTTATCATCAAATGATCCACACCACATTTTGTCATATAGAAATCTGCAATTTTGTAACAGATACCATGTATAATGTGGCTCATCATTCGTCGACCTACAAGTCCCTTACATTTGATCGCATCCTGGGTACGTAGAATGTGCATTTTATTTATTTAAAAAAAAAAAGAAAAAAAAGAATGCGCATTTTATTTTTATACACGTATACAATGACAAAAAACTAATGACTTTGATTCACTTTCTATTCTACAGGTTTCCATCTTTGTTGGAGTTTCAATTATGATAGTGGGACCTATAGGAGGATTTCACAGTATCATACTATCTGCAAAAGATTATAAGATGTTCTCTTGAAAGTTTGTTTAGGACTTCTGAATTGGATTTCGCAACATTTTATTATTTGCGAAAGATTGTAAGATGGTTTCCTGAGAGTTTGTTTAGGATTTCTGAATAGAATTTTTGGGTGACGATATATAATAGGTTTGACCTCAAATTAGTGTTAATTGATGGTGGTAGAAGCTAGCTAGTGTTTTCGCTTGTTGTAATTGTATTCAACTTTATATATAAATATCTAGTCCTTGGAGCCAAAAGGCATTGATTTAAAGACTTTTGCTTGCTCCAATAATTCATTTGAGTTACGGGACCTAAAAAAATAAATTGAACAAAAAAAATGCAATTGACAGATGACATGGATACCAAACAACTAATCACTAGTAATTTATAAGAAAAACAACCTCATTACACCTAATAGCCCAACCACTTCACATCAAACGTTGACAAATGAAGTGGAAGAAAAGAAAATGTCTTGCAAGAACAGAAAGCATCATTAGTTCTCCAGTCCCATCAACCTTAACAAATCTTGCTTCAATCCCAACCAAAAAAAACATTTGCCAACTACTGCCTTCTCCAGTTCTTGATATACCTAAGAATTCCAAACCCAAAAAACCAGCTGAAAATCTCAAGGAAAAGAGTATGAGAGGAAAAGTGCAGTACCCTGTCAATCTTAAGGCTATTCTGATATGCTTTTTCTTTCTTTTCCTTCTGTTCTTGATACTACGATCGAGTTTCTCGTCTACACAGCAAAACCCTTCACCGAAATCAGCAATTCGCCCCGTGAACTCACCGAATTCTCATGAATCAACAGATTGTTCCTCTGCTTTAACCTGCACGAAAATCTCACCTTCTTTGGCACATGCTCTGGTTCATTATGCAACCTTAAACATAACCCCACAACAGACTTTTAAGGAAATCTCTGTCTCCTTACGAGTACTTGAGAGGAAGTCACCATGTAACTTCTTGGTATTCGGCCTCGGCCATGACAGCCTCATGTGGACAGCACTCAACCATGGGGGACGGACAGTTTTCCTCGAAGAAGACAAGTCGTGGATCGAGCAGATCCAGAAGCAATTACCAACCTTGGAATCCTACCATGTCACATATGACACTAGAGTGACTCAAGCTGATGAACTAATGGAGATTGGCATGACAGAAGAATGCAAAACTGTAAGTGATCCAAGATTTTCTAAATGCAAACTTGCTCTGAAAGGCTTGCCCAGTGAAATGTACGATATCGATTGGGATTTGATCATGGTGGATGCCCCGACCGGCTACTTTGATGGGGCTCCGGGAAGGATGAGCGCAATATACACCGCGGGACTGATGGCTAGGAATAAAGAAGGGGGCGAAACCGATGTCTTTGTGCATGATGTGGATAGAGTTGTAGAAGATAAATTCTCAAAATCTTTTCTTTGTGAAGGATATATGCAAGAACAAGAAGGAAGAATAAGGCATTTCACCATTCCAAGTCATAGGACTCGCTTAGGTAGACCTTTTTGTCCCTAGAGGCTAATCCACTTCATATTGTTTGATTCTATTCATTGAAAATTTCTGCAGATCTTTCATTTTGTCTGTTAAGCATATGTATAATTTTTTCCATTTCCCTTTTGATCAGTTCTGAAATGGAAATATATTTACAACAAATGTATTCTTTTGACTCAATTTCCACTATCATAAGTCGGTCCCCTCGTTCTACATAGTGGTATCATCACATTGCCACTAATAATAATATATAATGATAAAAGCTTCATGTTCGTTCATCGTTTGACAGACACGAAGACATTTCATAGAAAGAAATTAGAGGGTAAAATTATCAATTAACACATAGAGCTGTTTGATATAAATTTGGGCAGGTGAATTATAATGACACTACACTTTTTATTATATATACACCACACACTAAATATATTAAGTACGCTTCATCTTTTCAAATTTTTAGATTAAATCATTAACTTTTTCTTCGTCATATTTTTTTCTTAATCTTTTATTGATTTATCACATCTTATATCTAACAATGATTCCCATGACCATCTACAAAATTTCAACGTGAAGCCCACTTAAATAATTTAAATAAGCAACAAAAAAATCTATAAAAATAAACTTTTATATTTTCTTATGACTTTAAGAGATACAAATTAAATTTTTTGTATAGTTATAACCATCGTTAAAAAACAAGATATAAAAATTAAAAAATATTTAGAAAAAATGCAATAAAATTTCTTAAGACTCTAGTTTCATAGGTTATAAAGATCGAGGACCTTCAAACTAATAAAAATATTGTGTCATTATAAGAAAAATTGTAGTGTGAATATATTTTTGTGGGAAAACAGTCCTCCCATATTTGTATTAAAAAGATGAGATGAGATGAGATCCGATCTAAAATAAAATAAAATAATATAAAATAAGATAAGATAAGGCAAATCAACCGAACGACACCGTAACCTCCTTGTTCTATCCACAACTAACGGCAAAAGAGTTGCCTTTCCCTTTTATCTTCTTCCGTGTCTCCTCTATTTCCTTTTCTTGTTTTCAATGGGAAAGATGAAGAAGGACCTGCTGACGTCAGCGCCATGGAGGGTCGGACCTCAAGAAGAAGACCAGGAGAAATTCAAAGATGGGAGGCTCCAAGTGACGAACCAACCTGGTAAAACCCCGGTAATGCACGTCCATGGTAGAAAGAAACATAGAAACGATGATGTTGGAGACGACTCTTTCACAGAAATCGATCCCGAACTCCGTTACAGCTTCCAGAGAAACTTCCAAGTATATCATTTCTCCCTTTTTCATTGTTTTATTTATGAGCAATTGTACTTGAATATCATGTGTATTATAAAAAATGGTGATTATTTTTCTTTTATAATTATTTGTGTGAAAATTTCTGTTTCTGAGGGACAAAAAAAAGTCTTTTTGGGCAAGCAGTGCAAATTGATATATCTAACACTTATGGTCAATGAAATTACGGTGGGTTCTATTGGTTTTCTTGTGGTAACAGAGGAGATTCTACAATTTTGAATACAAGTGGAGATCTTGTGCGTTTAAGACCACTTCTTCTTAAATTGAAATAGTCAAATAGTGATTATTTTTTTGTTCTTAGGATAGATTACTTTCTCATTTTCTACATCTGATGGGCTTAATAAGATTGTTGAATTGAATGTAAGTGAAAACATCCATTGGGGAGCAATGAAAAAAAAGAAAACAAATGAGTCCTGCCCGGTTGATTTGGTTAACGTAATGGATTTGTTTTTCTACTTTAGATGTGTTTTTTATATCTCTTACTGTATGTAAAGTTCAGGAATGGAGATTTCCCCACTCCTCTGTGAATTTACACGAGACACAGTTGATTACGTGCATAGGATACGTTGGTTTCAGTGAATAACTTATGTTCTTTTGTGTTCTTCTAGTTCCTTCAACGTGTTTTTAGTATTGACACAGTAGTGAAACCTCTTCCTCCCGCAATGGCATATAATGTTTCACGCAACTTGACCTTCTTCACTCGGATCTTCACCCAGTTCTTTGGTAAGTTCCAATTTTCACCGTCCTTTAGTAAATTTTGTGTTAGATAAAGAAAATCACATGAATGTTTGTAGTGCCATTTATCTACGCCATTCCCAAGTTTGGTTGCATGTGGTGAAGGTGGGAGGGAAGAGTCATCTTCTTCTTTTTTTTCTATACTTGATTAACTTGTTCTTGCATTTGGTAAAGTGATCTCGCCTTTCAATGGTTTTGTCTAAGTGAAGCAATCAGAGAACAGGAACCCTCCGCTAATGATCTTTAAACCAAATCTTCTCATACAAGTTACTGAAAAATAGTGGGAAAAACAATGCACGATAATACCGGACTGCAATGTTCTTTGGGAAGTGAACATTTGATATTTTGGTTCTATGACCTCAAACATTGTCGCCGTACAACACTTCATTGGTTAATCTCTAATATGTCTTCCACTGTACTATTTTCTAGGATATCCCTTCTTGTCAACTCTGTACCTCTTCAATTCTTTACTTGAAATAGTTCATAGGTGCTTGTGCTGAATTTGCTCATTACTTGTGTTAAGATTGAAGCATATGGGTTCTAATACTGCTTATTCTCTGTGAAATTTGTGTTTTTTTTGGGACAGATCCTGAGGGTATAGCTAATGCACAAAAATCTCTTGGGCTGGGTCAAGAAGAAAAAGTCCGTAATGTCCGTTGAGCAAGTTCTTGAATTTGAGCCATCCAGTGTATGTGCAATGAAACTTTTGTATCGCTGTCTTAAATAAGTATGACTGTAATTGCATTTGCAAGTTTATATTGCTTTATTAGGACAGTTATAATGTGTTAATTCTACTTGTGAAACCACAGTAATCAGTTGCAGTACTTCTGTCATTTCTTAATTTCACATAGTATCGATATGAGTTTCTTTTTAAAGTATAACTATTAATTAGGAGTGTGTGTCGTGCTCTTTTTCTCCTTGTGTTTGATGTTCCACTTTTATAGAGTTCCAATTTGAGGGAGCATTTCTATAAGCTGATTTCGTGCGGCTTAATATATCTTTTGGACTTGCTAGTTGCTAATGAGCTAAGAATGGATAGACAAACATAAAATGTTATTTTAGATTGGGCTTGTGCATTGCAATTAATCAAATGCTTCCCTAATAGTGAAAAATAAGATGTTACTGAGTAATTGAAGTGTTATACATCTGAATTTGAAAAAAAAAAAAAAAAAAAGAAAGTGACAGAAGATTCTACCAGTATGGGACGAGGGTCACACGACAATCCCTGCAGGCTGCAGATGATAATTCTAGGGGAATTTGTTTAATCATTGTCAAGTACTCCAAAAGTCAGACATTTTCTTGTTGTACAAACACACTCCAGTTTCATTTCTCCATATCTTTTAAAAAGCTTTAACTATGTTAAGGTCTTAAGGAGTTCCAAGTTCCCTAGTGAAAGTTCTGAAGGCTGATTGAACGGTTTTTTACAATTTGAGGTGGCCATTGACAATTGTGAGGAACAACTTAAAACCAACTGATAGAAAGATTTTCAAAGACAAGATCATTCCAAGTTCTGTCATAATATCTCGGTGCTTATTAAGAGTGATAAAATCATCTCTTTTGTGAAAATTATTATACAAAACTATCGTATCTGAAAATAGTATTGAGTAGTGTTAAATATGGATGTCTTGTTAATCAAAGTACGTTGTGTAGTAAACTAATGTGAACGTTGAAAAATAAGTACTGAGAGATTAAGCTGTGGAAACAGTAGATAATCTGGCTTGTCCCATTGAAAGTTGCTTTAACAGGATCAAGGAAGATCTAGATTTGGCATGTGCATGTGCAGGTGCAGGTGCAGGGGTTTTAGATCTTAATTCATGTATATTTGCAGATTGATAAGTTTTTGTTTTTAAGATGTGACTTCAAAATGTGATTGTTAATCTAATTATAGTTCTTTCTTTTTTTTTTTTTTTTTATATGGATGATGTGTGATTATACATTTTTTTTCCTATTTTAATCTAGCTTGATGATCAACTATTAGAAATTTAGAAAGATTTAACGACTGATGAAAAAAAAAAATGTACATCAAGTTCCTGCTTGAAATCACAAAGTAAAAAAGTCACACACACTTGAATAAGCTAACCGGGATTACAAAAGTGGGTTAAATCTCATATATAGATTTTGAAGTACTACTTTCCTGCAAATTTTGCCCAAACTCATATACGGGCAAGCTGCTCTATGTTCATAGGATAAACCATGTCCTTGCCTCCACTGAAAGCCTTCTGCCCAAACAATTTGTTTACTGCTTCTGTTGGGTGAAATGCATCCCAGAAAATATACTGATTCCTCTCTGCACATGGTGTCTGGAAAGGAAGACAGGTAACCTGCCCTGCATTTCTCCCAATGCCACAGCATCCTCGATTTACAACATTGAATCCTGTTAAAATTATAAATAGTTATTACAGAAAGAAATGACATAAAAAATTGGACAAGCTTTGAAATTAGTAGTCTGTTCTGGGACCATGTTATCCAAAACAAAGAAATGTAATGTAAGGAAAAAACTGGAATAGTAGAATTTACGCACCATAAGATCCAGCGCCGTCAAGGAGATCATTGAACATGTTGCGAATGTCAATGTATGACCATCTAGAATCTGCCAAATTAGCACTGAGATTGTTGATCATTACCTTGGTGTTTGTGTTGAATGGAACAATAAGTTGGTTCACTTCCTCAGAACATATACCATTAGGATTTTGTGCAAGAATGCTTGGAATGCAGCCCATTAAACCAAGCCCGGCAATAACAAATTTCCTAGCTCCTAGGTTGTAAAGCCTCTGCATTTGTTGTTCAATAACCAGAAAACAGGAGAAACAAGAAAATAATTAGTATTTGATGAGTTATTAAAATAAGCTTGAATTTTATTCATTGAAGTTTACTACCCTATCAGCATTGGTTTAAAAAATAAATAAAAAGGTATCCTACAGTGAGTTGCTGGGAGTACTGTTGAACCAAGAGGTCTGCAAATTGTGGAGCGCTATACTGATTTCTAGTAGGATAATTTGGCATGAGGTAATTGTTGAGATAGTCATTACTTCCCATTCCCACAAAGAAAATGCTTCTGGCTAGTCCCTGTGCCAGATCTGTTGCACCAAGAGAGTCTGTCATTCGATCAAGTGTATTCTCAAAATTACTTATCTGCTCATTAAACGGAATCCGGCCAACCTGAAGACGAGAATCTTTCAATTAATTAAGGAAACTAGCAAACAGAAAATATTTAAGCAGTCATTAGTTGTTGAGATGATGGACTGCTAATTTATGTGGATTTATTAGGTTATTTCAAGAAGGAAAGAAGTCTAGAAATCAAGGAGCAACCACCGTGCAAACAAGATTTGCAGCATGGGAAGAAAAAGATTGAAAAGGCAAAACATGGTTAAAAGAACTCACAAAGTTTCTGCCAGTAATGTCAAGGATTCCAGCAGCGGCAGAGGCATAATTAACTCCATATCTAGCATCATCACCAGAAGCTTGAGTATATGCAGGAATTAGAGGAAGTCCAAGCAATTCAGCTGCCAGTTAAAGTTTACTAACATTAGCCCTTAATTATTGTTAATCTGAAAGGTTAATCATGAAATCAGTTTAAAACAATAAAGATCCAGCTAAATTGAGAAATATATATACATGTTTGCATGATGATTCTTCAGTTAATTTAAGATATCGAAGTAACTGAGTAATCAAAATAATGTCTGCCAGATTTCTCAGGTAGCTTGATGAAATTGACTGATAATAGTAGGCACAGTTTTATATATCCTGTGTTCAGTGTAACCCATACAAATTTAGTCATTTTTATTCATGATGGTGGTTCTTTCCTTGCGTTGGAACTTTTGTCAAAGAAAGCCAAAAATCCAACTTCAAAGGAACACCAAACTCAAGTTTTTCTCTGTATTGTCCTAAGTGCCACATACTAAAATTGGACAAAACCATATCAGAAGAAAGGAACACTACACTGAAAACTATAAAATTCCACGATTTCGTTTACCAATTGTATCAACCATGGTATAACCATTGGAAAATCTGCCAGTCGGCCCACCATTGAAATCGATGCCATAAGGAAAATAGTTGGCTTTGGCCAAAGAAGCCAGATTGTTGTTGTTGCCGTTATCAATGAGAGAGTCTCCAAAAATGAACATTGCTGGGACCATTGGTGTCCTTCCACTGACTTCCGGCGCAACTGCCACTTCTTGACCTCTTCCAAGACCTGCATTGTTACCACTCCACACCAAAAAAAACCCAAAGAAAATGCAAGAAAACCTGAACTCAGCCATTTGCTTTTCTTGTATATATCTATCTCCCTCTCTGTTTTGTATACAGAGAGAGCAAATGGTTGGGAATTTGAATGGTTATAAAGTTTAGAGGCTTGAGGGTGGTGGGGGGTATCATGCAGAGCGGCAGTGGGATTAATAGGCAGAAGCAAGGAGTAGTTAGATCGGAGTAAATGAATTCACCTGTATGGTGTCAGTAAATACCTTGCAATTTGTTAGTGCTTGAATTTTTAATAGTAGTTGTCTTTAGTAGAAGTGCTAGTAATAACTAGTAAAAGTTGTATTTTACCATTCCATTATACACTCCCTCTATGCTGTCATCACTGTTATTTGCCGTTCTTTTTATGTAGTGCAGCAAAAACTCCAAAACTGCATGCTTCTTTTCGTAAAAAATTTTCAAACTCAAACATCTATATCAAACAGGTCAAGTAATTAAAAGCACTTGTTGCATGCTGGCTTTTACGGCTGCAGTTTCCATTCCCCATGCAGTTTGACTTTTTGGAAGAATTTATGCCCTCCCATGGTCAAATCTTTGCCTAGGGTCGTCTCTCATTCCTAGATTAGAAGTCAACACTTGTTGATTGGTAACCATTCATCATTTGTAAAAGCATACTCGGAAGTAAAGAGGATTTCTTGTGTCTTAAACATAATTTCAGTAAATTCTATTCACCAGGGTTATAAATTCCTCCACCTATATCCTCAGAAGGAAAACGAGGAAAGAAAATGATTTGTAGCCATGGGCGGCTTCATTGATGCATTCATGATCCCATTTACAATCTCATTAAATTTGTTTCGAATTAGTAAAATACTAGCTTAGTCACACTTCTCAAGAAAATTAAATTACAGTTCATTATGCATGTTGCTTGAAATTGGATGTACCAGGAACAGGTGAGAGTTCGTTGAAAGCATTTATTACAGAGTAAGTTTTGCTGCTTTCAATTGTTTTTCTTGGCCCAAAATGGACCCCAACAACAACATACTATTAACTCTGAGTAGTTTTCCTACAAGTGAATCTGCTGTTGATCTGTTAACACATCTATCTGGTTATTACTTGGAGCATATGTGAATTTTTGGCACTCTTTGCCCCGCCTCTCCATCGTAATTGAAAATGTTCTGCGCTAGACACTTATGTGGCGTATCATCTAGTATACCGCATAGTCATTTGGCAGTACAATACCTCCAAATGTATAACATTAGAGGGGCGTTTGAGAGGGGTGGGATACTACAAAGCACCTCAATTGAACAAAAAATGTTGTTCGTCAACATATTTTGTAAAAGTATTATTTCTTCCTCTTTGACTTCAGTCTTCGAAACTCCCAATGTGCTCATGAAACAAACTCTTCAGCGTCACCGCCATCTCAGGTTTGAGGGAGAGCGCAGAATGATCGCACATTGGGTAATAAGAGGGGAAAGAGTTTCCTATTATGAATATATTCACTGTAAAATGATTTTGCAAACTCACAAACGTCATATCATTACAAAATACGAAAATAGATAATAACGATCTCAAGAGGTATTACAACTACTTGAGTTCTACAAGGCACACACTAATATGGAATCTAGTAGCGTATTTAAACCTTCAACACCTCTAATACGACGTACCAAACATTGTTCCACACAGTTATTACTACAAACCCAACATTTATTACTTAACTAACTTGTCATGAAAAAGGCGTGTGTTAGAACTGATATACTTCATTTTGTATGGTTAATGGGCACTGAATATTGTTAGTCCAAAGTGGGTATTGAATGTCAGTCAGCATTTGTGGCATGTTAGCATTGACCCCATAGTGCTCCTCTACCTGCAAAATTGAGTAAATTAACAACAAATTAATTAGCAAAAATGTAGTTAAATATATTTTAAGTTTATCATATAGGATTTGCATTACCTTCTCCTGTAAATGTTCATTTGCTGCTCTCAGGATCCCCTCCTTCAATTGAATAACATGATGAACATATAAATTAGAGTTCAAGATTATTGTTACTTGAATAAAAGCAGAAAAGCGTAATTTATTAATAATTAATGAAAAAATAAACACGATCAAGTAATATGCAGTGGTTCGTTTAATGTAAACTTTATATAATTAAGCTCTAACCTTGTTCCTGAGTGACTGGATTTCTTGAAACATAATGTCCATCTATACAAAGAGGTTTTGAGAGGGTTAATCGGTGCATGCTCTGGTTACTTTTTGTTTAGGACGTTGAAATAAAATCATGTACATGACTGGTGCTGCATATACCTTTGTTGAGCGAATATGATATATAAATATTTCAAGATGTTTCTCAAGATCAGTCAGTTGATTCAACGTCATAGCGCCAGCTTCACCTCCACCTCCACCTCCCGCTACGAATCTAAACACGTTGATGATCTTATATATTAGTTGGAAGGAATTGTACATGATAATACAAGATAAGTCATGGTTTTTTGTATTTGTTAATGGAATTTTATTTTTATCTTTTATTTTAAAATAGTATCTTTAAGTTAGGATTTCAAGCGGTAAAATGAAAAAAAATATATTAATAATAAGAAAGTAAAATCAAGATCAATATCCAATACCTCAGTCCTTTCTGAAGCATATCAATCTCTTGCTTCAGCATGCTAATCTCCTCCTTAAGATCCTAGAAGATGTTTTCAAGTTTATGATTTGATACACACATATATATAGACAAAAACATAAAATAATAAAAAAAAAAAAAGGAAAAAATTAAGGTGAGTAAGCTTACGTTAATTTTTTTCCCCATGCTTCTTAGGTAAACTTAATCTCTACAGGTATTATATATTCGCTTAAAAGTGCTTTTGTTTGAATTTATTTCATTTTATTTTACAATTTCCGTGACATGACATGAAATTAAGATGAGGACAAGATAGAAATAAAAGATGGAATGAAGGGAAAACTAATTACGTGTTTGATATATGATAATAGATAACATTATAAATAAGGTTTTTAAAAATTTTCCTATAAATAAGATTTTTAATGTTCTTATATTTTTCGTATATATTCTTCAGTAATAATACTGTTAATTCTTTCTTGTTGAACATATCAATATATATCGTATATTCTGTTTTAAATTAAAAACGATTATAATAAATGATTAACAAATAGTTTATCTTATTTATATGGTTTAAGTATGCCACTGCAAACCAAATAGATTCCTACATTAAAATATGTTTCTTAGAGCGGAGGGAAATGTGTGATTTATTTCTAAAGAATTGCTAACATAATTACTTTTGTCATTTTAAAGACTAATATCCCGTGCAAAGTGCGCCTTTTTTAATAAAATAATTTATCCCATGTATTTTGTTTGATTGGTTACTTTACTTTCCAATTAAATTTGACATGAGATCGTTTTCTTTCCTTTTAATTAGAAGCTAAATGATTGATAAATAATTAGTTTGTATTATTTATACAGTGTAAAATCTTTTATATTATCACGTCACACGTCTCCAGCAATTTAATTATAAAACCTTCGACATTAATTTTAGCCCCTCTTGATATTCGTTTATTTTGTTTTTTGACAGCTCAAGCTTTGAGATGAAGTATTCAAGACCCAATTTTTTTGGTTAATTAAATATAGTTAAAGGGACTTTTATCAAAGCACACAAAAAAAAAAAATAATAATAATAATAAATAAAATAAAATTGAAAGGACTTATTATCAGGTGACAAAACATACCATAACTTGCTTATCTTTGGGCTGTTGGGGTTGAACTCCCGGTCCTGGCCGGTTATATTTGCAGTACCTCTCTATCAAACCCTGCATGCTTCTTCAATATTCAAAAATAAAAAGATAACAAAATTTTAGACCTACCTAGCTACAAATTTATATAAATTAAATTGCACGTCTCAACTTGTTTTGTACTAAAATATCTAGTCATATCGAGCAGAATGTCTCTATTGAAACAAGTTATTAGATCGGGAAAAGACAGATCGTCAATGGCAAGAGCATGCACTTACCAAATTGTCACACTAATTCGTTTGAAAGCCAAATTCTTAGATTCTTATTCCAATATGCTAATACTGTGTGGAATGGATTCGTTCTTTATCAATATTCTGATGTATGCACAGTATAATTATAAGGATAGGATTTAAACACGAGATCTCGGTGCACCTAACTTAACATGGCCTTTCACGATTTCCGCAATTGGGGAGCCATGAGGCATGGATTGATCAAACTTAACTCGAAATTTTATGATCTAACTAGAAGTTAAACGACTCATATATAGGTTTAAGATGTTAGAGAGGGGACACAATAAAGGATAGATGTACCTACCCTTTAGTGGCTAGTTCATAGAGCTTCCCATGGGAGGAGAAAACGAAGACTCCAATTTCAGCATCACACAGAACAGAAAGCTCCTTGGCCTTCTTCAGAAGCCCTGCTCGGCGCTTGCAGAAGGTCACCTGCCTGTGCACCGGGTTCTCGATTCTCTTCATCTGAATCTTTCCACGAGCCATTGAATCTCTATGTACTGATCAAGAAGTTGAACTTCAACTTTCTACTGATCAATTTTGAGGGGCTTCTAAATTTCTAATTAAAATGGCTGCCTCTGCAGACAACCTCCCACTAGTTTAAACTAGCTTCGAGGTTGTGCCCTCTTCTTTTTTGCAAACTCGAAATCCTCAAAACTCTCACACCTCTCCTAGTACAAAATCGAACCTTCTATATATACATCCTTCGTCTGATTCTCTTCCACTTTTCTTTCCAATAAGCAGGAGAAAAAAGGTAAAAATAATTTTTTTTTTTAAGAAAAAAGGAAGCCTTTTTTACACATATGAGTCTACCTTTACACTTCACTAAGAAATATGTCTTGATATGATTTCACACTGAACGAAATCAAACATTGCCACGTAAGGACAACACACGACTTTGGCGAGGTAGAAAAGATGATTATGCCCTCAGATGACAACGTGTCGGGAAATCATTTGATGCAGTTTTGATTGGTACATATGGAGGCTGCTGTGCTGTGTAAGCCGCCCTCCATAGGGATTTAGATTTTATTGTAGTATCCAAAGTGGCCATCCACAATGAAGGAGAAGGATTTGTGTAGGACAGTCAAGAATCTAGTCAGCATGCAATTGGATTGCATGTGCATCTCCATTTCATTCATATATTAATATCAACCAATGAGTTGCCCATGTTTTGGTGGCCTTTTTTTCCTCTTTTTTCCCCCTGCAATTTACAAAGTCACTTTCCTCCATGTTATGTTCCCTGGTGTCTTAGATTGGAGTACTAGGATGATCACTTTTCTTGACTAATTTGCACAAATGGATGCAATTGTTTTAGATATTTGCAGAAATCGATCCAACAACGTTTTATTAATTTAGTCTAAAATAGATTAGCATGTCAATGTGCATGAAAAACAAAACGAGATGTGTACGATTAGTACTAGACAAATCAGTTTGAGGTACTACTAATAGGATGTACGCACTCGACTGATCAAATAAGATAATGACTTTCGCGCACGTTAGAGGGTTATTTTTACTATACATTGTTCCTTTTGTCATTAACGAGTGATTGGGGGACATTATATTGTGTTTGTGCGTACATATCAGGCAGAAAATGAAGATTTAAAGTTATAAACAAATCAAAATAGGCACTCTCATCTTTCACTTTTGAAAGCAAGCATCTTGTCAAATCAAATATATGCATGCAATAGCAAAACCTATTTTGATATCAAGTGCATCTTTACCAATCAACATATTAATATAATATAAAGAACAAATTTAAATGAATATGTATATGTGGAATCTATGCTTGATGGGTTTTCCAGACAAGATGCGGTTGACCTCACTAAAACCCTTTAAGCTTTTAGCTAAGATAGTTTAATTAGTCTTTCCGTAATTGTGGTTATATACATTTATGTTTATGCGTGGTCACACTTAGTCATGTATTGGCACGTGGATATTCTCACAATCAGTGCCACGTGGAAGCATGTTTATTTTGATAAACATATTTGAAAGTTTAATGAGTAAATGGGGTGGGTGTGGGACTGCTGAAAAAAGCATAACACTGACAATATTAAAAAGATTACACCAACAGGACAAGTTGCAATAAATTATTTTTAACCAACATATTGATCTTGGGAATTTCACTGTTCAAAAAGATTATTATTCCTTTTAATCTTTTATTGTGTGTGTTTATATATACGCATAAATAAAAAATTACTTTTCTTGAAAAAAGCAATTTTATGAATGTTTTATACTCACTTATCTATTTATAAGTTTTAAAAAAAAAAATTTAAGGTTAGCCAAAAATAATTGGGATTTTTTTATTTAATCCACTTGGGAATCCACCCATTAGGAGCAAAGATTACCAAAGGAAAAAAAATACTTATCTTCCAATTTACTTGTGAATATTTGATGCATGAATGAATTGCCACCATAGATGTAGATATATTCTATAATTCCTTTTGCTTAAACATGAATTAATGTCTTATCATGATTGACACACGAATTTTTTTATCCTAATGAAGATGACTACGGCAATTAGTATAAGAGTCTATTTCTTAATAAATTTAGAGACGATTATTCAAAATTTTTATTCATCTTTTTGTTTGCTATACAGCTACATCATAACAATCACTACAAATAATAAAGTAGTAATAATGTAATTTGGGATAACTTATTTTCATCCTACTTTTAAGTGAAAACGTTACATTTTTTTTTTCGGGGGGCAAAATAAATAGCTTATTATTAGTTAGCTATCAGTCAAAGAAATTATGTATTACAAACTCATTTCTGGAAAAAAGAAAAAAAAAAATATATATATATATATATATATATTTATCATTTATGCTGTCGACATTCCCCCTTCTATCACCATCTGCTTACCAAAAAATGATGCTTAGTTTCACGTACCCTGAATCCCCACGAGGGTTCATTTTTTTTTTTTTTTCCTTCTAAATATATAATACCAAGGGGAAATAGCGAAGGGGAGGGGTAGATGTGGTTAGAACCCGGCAGCTGTTAGACATAGGACATTGCGTGTGTGTAAATCAGTGCACCAAGATAAAGATCATTCACATTGCAAGATTGAAAAAATTTATTCGTTTCCATGTAAACTATTCTTGCAAGTACTGCAAATTTGAGATTTGAAGTTCAAGGGTAACCCCCCTGAAATCACATATTTTCTTCAAGAAATGGGTAGTCAGTATAGCCTACAATAGGATCGGGTGTATAAAATGTGTTCCGGTTGTAAGGGTTGAGCGGAGCATCAAACGCGAATCTCTTTGGTAAGTCAGGATTTGCCAAGAAAAGCCGACCATAGGCAATAAGATCTGCGCGGTTTTCAGCCACGGCTTTGAGACCATCTTCCCTATCATAGCCCCCAGCAGCAATAAATGTTCCCTTAAATGCCTTTCTCATGGGTACAAGGCTATCGGGACAGTCCATTATCTCGCCGACACTTTGCATCCTTGGCTCCACCATGTGGCAGTACAGAATCTTGTATTTATTCAACGCCTCCGCCATATAGAGTCCAAGAGCTTTTGGGTTCGAGTCGGCTGCTTCCATGTAATCCGCAAAGGGAGACAGCCTAATCCCCACTCTCTCAGCTCCAATTTCTTTGCTAACTGCTTCCACTATTTCCACAGCAAATCGACAGCGGTTCTCCAGAGACCCTCCATATTGGTCTGTCCTGTCATTAACTTGATCCTTGAGAAACTGGTCAATCAAATATCCATGTGCCCCATGGATCTCAACCCCGTCGAAACCTATTGGTAAAAAACATTACAGAAGTCAATGAAATGATTCAATGTGACCACAGGATCAGCATTGACAAAATTAAACAAAATTTTACCAGCTTCCATGGCATTTCTTGCAGCAAGCCTGAAATCATTGACAATTTGAGGAATTTCATCTGTACTTAGCCGCCGTGGAGGTGAAAATTGTGGAACATCCACCTCGTTAGCTAATCCCTTGTCTGTACTAGATATTGGAGCCTGCCCATTGGGTTGAAACTCTGCAAGGCAGTTTGACAAAGTAAATTAAAATTAGAACTCAATGTTGACATATCATATAATAACAGAGATTTGAAATTAAAGAAAACAGGTGATAGACCAAAGACCTGTATTTGAAACTCGCCCTACATGCCAAATCTGGCAAAAGAATATGCCACCTTTTGCATGAACTGCATCCACAATCGGTTTCCATGCCTCGACTTGTTCTTTTGTCCATATTCCTGGCGTATGTGGATATCTTCAATGAAGAAAAAAGTTTATAATAAGCAGAGTGGAAGAGAAACAAGATTGAATATCAATCGTAATCTATACACAGCTTGTAGAACTTGATTGTCTCAGAGTGTATTACCCTTGGGCAGTGTCAGAAACTCCAGTGGCTTCCGCTATAAGAAGTCCACCTTTGGTGGTCCTTTGAGAGTAGTACAACACAGCATGTGGCTGGGGAACATTGCTGTAGGATCTCTGTCTTGTAAGGGGTGCCAAGACAATTCTTCAAAAAATATATATACATGGTTCAGAATATCATCCTTGAAAGATGTGTGCTGAATGAACACATTACTAGCAGAAGTAGGTATATTAGAACGACTAAGTCTTTCTCAAACTGGATTGAGAAAGTTAATGCATTTGTCCACTAACAGTTCATTGTGTTGAAGTTAAATGCTCCATTTAATATCTAACATTATTTGCATAAAGATAGCACATTAGTTTCTTGAATCCAAAGGAAAACATCCATGTCTTGTTTACCCCAAACTGAAGAACCTTTCTTGTGAAGTTAAATTAAGATAAACAAAGACATGGACATGTAAACATGAAGAGGGACGACCACTTTCAAGAGTGAGAAAGCACATTAACCTATCAAAAAGCCTTCAGAGTGTGTTTGATTACCAAATATTTTCCATGGAAAATTTCCATCTAACTTCCTACTTTTGTGCTGTTTGATTGACAATTTTTTCAGGGAAAATGTTTTCCATCTTCGAGTCACGTGACTGCTTGAAAAGAAGGGAAATATTTTCCTATGGAGGGTGTAGGTTTTTTGTTTTCTAAGTAATTCACACTTTTTCTCGGGAATTTTACTTTCAATCAAATTCTTTGCAATTTACTTTCTATAGAATTCAATTACCGGTAATTCAGTTGACAAGAAAATATTTTCTTTCCTGGTAAATTTCACGCAATCAAATACGTCCTTAGTGCTTTTTCACTTTAGAAAAAAGAAATACAAATAGAATCAAATACCACGATCTTGAAATAGAAATCCTTGTTTCTCTAGTGCAGATATAACTAGTAAAAAGTTTAAAACCTTTCAGTCAGTATCTTACAGTTATCTCATTTTTGCCCTAGGTGTTTCACATTTGCATTCAATCGACACGGTTGCCTATGCAACAAGGGCAACTTTAAGGATTAATTGCAAGCACCACAAATTCTTGCATGACTAGAGTTCTACTATACAACTAAACCTCTAGCAAAATTTATGGCAGTAATGAGACCAAATCCTGCAGTCTGAAAGAATAATACTCTGTTTGGGCCATACAAAGTGAACTCTTAGCAAGCATATCCATGAATCAAATACCCAGTTAATCGGCTTTTGGACAGCACAGCATGTGAACTGATCTACTAATTTAGCATAGTACACGTTAATCAACAACCAATTACGTCTAAAGATGAAATCAAAATAAAAATTTGTATCACCATAAAAAGGTAGTAACACTGAATGGAAATGTATAACTGAGAGAGACTAGAGATCTCATGAGGCTTTTCTTCATTCTTTTTCAAGGGTCCAAAGTTTTTTCCTTTATCTTTTAATACGAACCCATATACCCATATAATCACATACATGGTGGATATATGAAAAATGGCAGCAAACTCAGGTTTAACAGAGTTTGACTCAGAGTAATTTACTGTAAATACAAGAAACTGGCCAGTTTTCATTGATACCTAAACTATCAAACAGGAACCTAATTTAACACAGAATTTCTAGAAAGCATTCAAAATTCGAACTTGGAAATAGTATATAGTGAACCAAAAAAAAAAAAAAAAAAAGCCCAAATCAGAGATATTTACAGTAACCGCGCCTAGGTCTGCAAATATTTTACTGGTGATGATGAACTTTAAATACCTGTGGGACAGCTGAAACTTTCCCATTTTGTAAGGTGTGAGGAGTGGGATGTGCCCATTCTCGTGGCTGTTCTCGGAATTGTTTTCCATTTTCGACGGTGAATGATTCGAACCTCTTTACCGTCTGAACTTCAAACAGAGGAAAGATATTTAAAGAAGAAGATTTGTCGACATTTATATAGCAAATGGCACCGTTCAATATTGACGGAGGATGGTCTATTAGCGTCAGCAGCTCCGTCACCAGAAGCCGGTTGTTGCATGGTCGCGGTAGCTCCGTGCCTTCCTAGTCTTTGAATTTGACGCAGCCAATGATGAAAAAATTACACTTTGTGTGTAGCATCTTTTACCACGCAATTCTAAATTCATTTCATGGTTTAATAAATAATTCATACTTGATGTTAACTTCTAAGCAGACTCTTCGCAAACTTTTATTTCTAGCGCCATAAGTCCGAGAAAATATACTATTTCAGACTAATCAATAATTTATACATGGGTTCAAAGTCCCAAAAATAAGGACAAAAAACACATCATCATTAGCTTAGAGTACCGTAATAAAATATTATTAGAGTATTTGAATTTTTCCCTTGAGTCCCCAACCTTCTGAGAAAATCTCTACCAAATTTTTAGCATTTTTTGCCGTGCAATTCTAATTCATTTTAGGGTTTAATAATAATAATAATAATAATAATAATAATATCAATATATATATACTTAAAAGCAATATAGTTTTCTTTTTCTATTTTCCCGCACAAAATCAGTTTCTAAATCCGGTATTTGCATCTTGGTCATTGATTTACCTCTTAATATTAACCCTTGGTTAAGTTTTTTTTTTTCTTTCTATTATTTTCAAGAATTATATATAGATAATTTAACATATGAAGAGATAATCATAAATCATGAATTCAAAATATTTAAGTTTTTATATACATATCTATCTATCGAAGGTAACTTTCAATTGTTATAGAATTTGAATACTAAATCAAACAAATCAACCTTATTGGAATAGATTTCCCATTTTCATCTAATTCTTTAATGATAATTGCAATAATAATTGCTAACTAACCCGATTAATGATATTTTTCCTCCACTTACTCTAACTATTGCTCACAGCTTAATCATTAAAAATCCCTAAATTTAGCCTTTTTACCATTTTCAACCAACTTTTTCGTTTCACGCCTTATATTAAATTTTGACATATTTCATCATCAACTAATCACCCAACTGTAGACGAAATTTCAGTCATTTTCTCAAGCCAAAAAATTCAGCTAAATATTTAATTTGTTTCTTCAAGCTATTAGAATTATTTCTGACAGCCTTGCACATGATATTATAATCATTCAATCTTCACCAGCATTACGCAGTTCACAAACCGTGGAACTTCATTTGGAGTCGACATCAGGCCTCAGTCTTCGAACGATTTTTTTAGGCGGTGTCGAAACCCTTTCGTTAATTTCTACACTCGTCCAAACTATACTTTATATGTTTTTAATACAAGATGAATACAATCAAAATAAATTAGTTTGCTTGTGACTCTTATGATTATTTATTACAAATTAATAGAAATTTTGAAAGTAACCATGTTATTATTATTACATTGTTTCATCCTCAATATCAAATGTTATTATATTCTCTTTTAATTGAAATCAACATTGCATGAAAAAAAAGGCAGATTGTGACATATCAATCACTGTATAAGAATATCAAATTCTTCATCCGTGCGTTGGGTCGTGAATTTGGTTTTTTTCTTTTTTTTTTAAACAGTTTTTAAATATTTTTCACAAGACCAGTTGTGACAATTAATATTTCATTTAATTGAGTTCCAGATTAAACTTTGTATGATTTATGTAATGCTTCTCCACTGCAAAAGTTTTTTAAACTTCATATGTTTTCCATGTGTATTGATCCGTTTAATGATTTCTTTTTGAGGACCTCTTATTTATAAATGGAAAACTGGTCGATGTCACTTTGTATCTTTTTTGTCTCAATACATAAATGTGATGAATTTATTCAAACATTTTATTTTGACTGCACGTGGACTGCTTATTGTGTCTATGTGCAAACCTTTGTTTAAATGATAGATTTTAGTAAACTTTCTTCATTAGTTGTACAACTTATTTTTAATTGAATATTAATATTTTGAAGTTAATGTAAAATAATTTTATTTAAAAAAAAACGTTTGTAAAGACTAAAAAAAAAAAAGACCAGACTTGGAGTATGACTTTACGATGACGATTATCTTTATAAATAATGAATTTAAGCATTAAATTGTAAATAATTTATTCGAGTCTTTGATTTTTTATTAATGCAGAAGCATTAATCAATCAATTTTTTTTTTTAAATTACAAATAAAATAAGATATTTTGTTTCTAAATTAATCGTCTCAATTCTCATTTGTGCATTAAATTAATTATGGACGCATTGTAACTTTCGGTAAATGCTGTTTTGTGTATTTTTTTCAACTTCTCATATTGGACTAATGCATAATTGATTGTATATTTGCTAATTACTAAGGCATTCGATTTGTCCTTGGAACGTTTATTTATCAGAGTTATTGTTAACTTGATTGATTTAGAGTTACTGCGATTTGAAATAAGACAATTTTTTAACATCTAATTTAACAATTATCCAAAAAAAAAAAAAACTCATTCATCCAGATGAATATTAAATTGTCTAATTTTATTTTGTTTATTGTTCTTTCTTGGTAAACTTTACATGGCACAGACTTTATATACATCAACGCATGACAATATTAATGATATTGTTAGTTTGATTTGTATACTAGCTTAAAAACATTTCACCTGTTTCAAATCAATATTTGAGTACATTAATCATTTAAACTATCAGCTTTTTCAGAGTTGAATCGACTTCTATATAACTCATTATATATATAATCTATGATTTTTTTACACATTTATAACCGAATTTAATTCTTTAATATTTCTTAAATGAACCCGATGTTTACGAATGAATTATTGAAAGGTTATATTATTATTCCCAGATTAACCCTCACTCTGTCAAATATTAGACTGCTATTCACCTTTCAACGGAGACATTTCCCATTTATGGTCTGTTATGCGATGACTATTAACAAGAGTCAAGGTCAATCGCTCAAGAATGTTGGTATTTTCTTTCGAAGACCTGTGTTCGCCTATGGGCAATTATATTTAGCCATTTCAAGAGTCACAAATTATGATGGGTTGAAGTTTATGATATGTGACGACAACGGTGACTCTAGCAAGTCTACGTTGAATGTTGTTTACAAGAAGGTATTCAACAATTTATAATCATATGTTTTCTTTAACCATTATGTATGTAAATTTTAATTCTATGTCAGCTCTATAATTCTATTATGTAATGGTTGATATAATTAACTCAATTTCACTTGCTGAATGCAGGTTATCTTGAGGGCTCTCATGTGCTTTCAAAATGTTATGGCTTCTGTAATAATAATTATTGTCCACTATCTTGTTCACTCTGAAACTTGCAACACTAAAGCAGGTGAATTCTAACGTCAAATTTCCCAAATGACCATGCTGGATTATTCTTTAATACATTTGTATATCACTTTTTGCGGAAACACATAATAGATGGTTAATTAATTTTTACACAATTATAGATTATACTATTTATATGTTGTTTATTTTATTTAGTCAAAGCATCCCGTACAACGCACGGGGTGAAATTAGTAGTAGTAATAATAATAATAATAATAATAATAATAATAATAATAATAATAATAATAATAATAATAATAATAATAATAATAATAATAATAATAATAATAATAATGGTCGTCGTCTCGTCAGCCCGCAACTTTTAGGTTTAGTGCAAAGTGCTCACCACTAGTTTGTTATAGTGCCAATGGCATATGTACACACAAATCCTATGAGCCCAACAACTAATCGAGGACAATTATCTGTATTTCATTAGCTCTTTCTAAAAATAAGGCGTAATTGCTAGCACTATAAGAAAAAGAGATCAACGTTGTAATAATTTCATTTGACATGATTTTATTTTATTATTAAAGAGTATTTAATCGTGATAATAATTTCACTTCATTGCGTTCACAAAACTCAAATTACAATCACATTTAAAAATTTCATAATCTTAAACGCAAAGGTTGAGAAGGAAAGTGCAAATTGCTGATTCCTTATGCCAAATTTCATCCCTACCAGTTGCCATCCTTAAATTTTGTCAAATTTTGTTATACATAGGACATTGCAAGTGTGTAAATCAGGGCACCAAGATAAAGATCACTCACAGAGTGAGATTTAAAAAATTTATTGGCTTCCATGCAACATTTGACATTTGAAGTTCAAGGGTAACCTCCCCGTGAAATCACATATTTTCTTCAAGAAATGGGTAGTCAGTATAGCCTACAATAGGATCGGGTACATAAAATGTGTTCCTGTTATAAGGGTTGAGGGGAGCATTCAACGCGAATCTCTTTGGTAAGTCAGGATTTGCCAAGAAAAGCCGACCATAGGCAATAAGATCCGCTCGGTTTTCAGCCACGGCTTTGTTCCCATCTTCCCTATCATAGCCCCCAGCAGCAATAAATGTGCCCTTGAATGCCTTTCTCATGGGTACAAGGCTATCGGGACATTCCATTTTCTCGCCGACATTTTTCATCCTTGGTTCCACCATGTGGCAGTACAGAATCCTGTATTTATTCAACGCTTCTGCCATATAGATTCCTAGAGCTTTTGGGTTCGAGTCTGCTGCTTCCATGTAATTCGCAAAGGGAGAAAGCCTAATCCCCACTTTGTCAGCTCCAATTTCTTTGCTAACTGCTTCCACTATTTCCAGAGCAAATCGACAGCGGTTCTCCAGAGACCCTCCATATTGATCTGTCCTGTCATTAACTTGATCCTTGAGAAACTGATCAATCAAGTACCCATGTGCCCCATGGATCTCAACCCCGTCGAAATCTATTCGCAAAAAACATAACAGCAGCCAATAAAATGATTCAATGTGACCACATGATCAGCCTTGACAAAATTAAACAAAAATTTACCAGCTTCCATAGCATTTCTTGCAGCTAGCCTGAAATCATTAACAATTTGAGGAATTTCATCTGTACTTAGCCGCCGCGGAGGTGAAAATTGTGCAACATCCACCCCATTAGCTCGAACTTGAGGAGCTAATCCCTTGTCTGTACAAGATATTGGAGCCTGCCCGTTGGGTTGAAACTCTACAAGCAGTTTGATAAAGTAATTTAAAATTAGACCTCAATGTCGACATATCATAAAAACAGAGATTTGAAATTAAAGAGAACAGGTGATAGACCAAAGACCTAAAAGAAAAGACAAATTCAAAAGTTACCTGTATTTGAAACTCGCCCTACGTGCCAAATCTGGCAAAAGAATATGCCGCTTTTTGCATGAACTGCATCCACAATGGGTTTCCATGCCTCGACTTGTTCTTTTGTCCATATTCCTGGCGTACATGGATATCTTCAATGAAGAAAAAAGTTCATAATAAGCATAGTGGAAGAGAAAGAAGATTGTATATCAATCGTAATCTATACACAGCTTGTAGAACTTGATTATCTCCAAGTATATTACCCTTGCGCAGTGTCAGAAACTCCAGTGGCTTCTGCTATAAGAAGTCCACCTTTGGTGGTCCTTTGAGAGTAGTACAAGACAGCATGTGGCTGGGGAACATTGTTGTAGGATCTCTGTCTTGTAAGGGGTGCCAAGATAATTCTTCAAAAGATAAAATATATGGTTCAGAATATCATCCTTCAAAGATGTGTGCTGAATGAACACATTACTAGCAGAAGTAGGTATATAAGAACGACTAAGTCTTTCTCAAACTGGATTGAGAAAGATAATGCATTTGTCCACTAAAAGTTCATTGTGTTGAAGTTAAATGATCCATTTAACATCTAACATTATTTGCATAAACATAGCACATTAGCTTCTTGAATCCAAAAGAAAACATCCATGTCTTGTTTACTCCAAACTGAAGAACCTTTCTTGTGAAGTTAAATTCAGACCACTTTCAAATGTGAGAAAGCACATTAACCTATCAAAAAGCCTTAAGAGTGTCTTTGATTACCAAAGATTTTCCATAGAAAATTTCCACCTAAATTCGTACATTTGTGGTGTTTGATTGACATTTTTTTCAGGGAAAATGTTTCCCATCTTTTAGTCGCGTTGCCACATTTTGCTTGAAAACAAAGGAGATATTTTCCTATGGGGGGTGTAGGTCTTTTGTTTTCTAGGTAATTCACACTTTTTCTCGAGAATTTCACTTTCAATCAAATACTTTGCACTTTATTTTCTATAGAATTTAATTACCCGTAATTTAATTGACAAGAAAATATTTTCTTTCCAAGTAAATTCCATGCTTGTAATCAAACACACCCTTAGTGCTTTTTCCCTTTAGAAAAAGAAATACAGATCGAGTCAAGTACTATGATCTTGAAATAGAAATCCTTGTTTCTCTAGTGCAGATATCTAGTTAACTAGTCGACTAGTAACAAGTTTAAAACCTTTCAGTCAGTATCTTACAGTTATCTCATTTTTGCACTAGGTCGTTTCACATTTGCATTCAATCGACACGGTTACCTATGCAACAAGGGCAACTTTAAGGATTAATTGCAAGCACCACAAATTCTTGTATGACTAGAGTTCTACTATACACCTAAACCTCTAGCAAAATTTATGGCAGTAATGAGACCAAATCCTGCAGTCTGAAAGAATAATACTCTGTTAGGGCCATACAAAGTGAACTCTTAGCAAGCATATCCATGAATCGAATACCCAGTTAATCGGCCTTTGGACAGTACAGCATGTAAACTGATCTACTAATTTAGCATAGTACACGTCAATCAACAATCAATTACATCTTGAGATGAAATCACAATAAAAATTTGTATCACCGTAAAAAGGTAGTAAAACTGAATGAGATCGGAAGAGCGTCAAAAAAAAGGTCTCATGAGGCTTTTCTTCATTCTTTTTCAAGGGTCCAAAGTTTTTTCCTTTATCTTTTAATACTAACCCATATAATCACATACATGGTGAATAAATGAAAAATGGCAGCAAACTCAGGTTTAATAGAGTTTGATTCAGAGTAATTTACTGTAAGTACAAGAAACCAGTTAGTTTTCATTGATGCCTAAATTATCAAACAGGAACTAAATTCAACACAGAATTTCGAGAAATAAAGCACCGAAAATTCGAACTCGGAAGTGGTAAATAGTGAACCAAAACAAAAGCTCAAATCAGACAATTACAGTAACCGCGCTTGGTCTCCAAATATTTTACTGCTGATGATGAACTATAAATACCTGTGGGACAGCTGAAACTTTCCCATTTTGTAAGGTGTGAGAAGTGGGATGTGCCCATTCTCGTGGCTGTTCTCGGATTTGTTTTCCATTTTCGACGGTGAATGATTCGAACCGGCTTACTGTTTGTACTTTAAACACAGGAAAATATTGAAAAAGATTTGTCGACATTTATACAGCAAAAGGGCACCGTTCAGCGTCAGCAGCTCCGTCACCATAAGCCGGTTGTGGATCCATGGCACGGTCGCTGTAGCTCCGTGCGTTCCCCAGTGTTTGAATGTGACGCGGCCAATGACGAAAAAAGAACACTTTTTTGTGTAGCATCTTTGGCCACGCAATTCATTTTAGGGTTTATAAATAATAATTTATAATTGACGTTAACTTTTAGGCAAGCTGTTCGCAACTCGAAAAAATATCCAGTACTCTAAAAGGCCTTAATACGATATTTCAGACTAATTAATAATTTATATATGGGTTCAGGGTGCCAAAGAATACCACAATAGGGTACTCTTAAAATACTTGAATGTGTTCACATGAGTCCCCAACTTTTTGAGAAAATCTTTACCTAATTTTTTAGTATTTTTTCATGGAATTCTAATTCATTTTAGGGTTTTAATAATAATAATAACAACAATAATAACAACAATTATCATCCTGTGAGTCCCCAACTTTTAGGGTTTAGTGCTATCCGCTAGTTTGTTATAGTGCTAACGGCAGATAGACCAATTTTTCTATAAAATTGAAGTTGATTCTATTAATGTGCCCGCGTGTAGAGTTTACATTATCTTATTCATTCATTAAATTCAAAGTACACTGATGGAATCCATTATGTTTACACATGTCATATGCTAACTCTACATGCAGGCAACATTAACAGAACCAACTTTAGTTTTGTAGAAAATTTGGCAAATAGACAAGCAGATCCTATGAGCCCAACAACTAACCCCCAACTAATGGAGGACAATTATCTGCCTTTCATTAGCTCTTTTTAAAAAATGTGGCTAATTGTTAACGCTGTAATAATTTCATTTGGTATGATTTTATTTTATTATTAAAGAGTATTTAATCGTGATAATAATTTCACCCCATTGATTTCACAATACTCAAATTACATATCACATTTAAAAATTTCATAATCTTAACCGCAAAGGTTGAAAAGGAAAGTGCAAATTACTGATTCCCCATGCCAACTTTCATCCCTGCCAGTTGCCAACTTGCCATCCTTAAATTTTGCTATCAAATTCTTTTGGCCTGATTTTGTGTAAGTTCTAAAGTGAACGAGAACAAAAGACACTTCCACTTTCTGAAATTGATCTAGTGCCATACATATGACACCACAAAGCCATGTGGTGCCAACGTGCCATACGTGTGGCGTCAGAACGGGACTATCCACTTTCACCATTTTTAAGAACTCTCAACATGGTTGTCACAGCTCACAGCAAGTTCCAGCACATGAATCATTCAGTACATTCTACTGAACGCATTCAAGCAGAAAACAAAGTCCATATCTTTTCGTATGCTGTCCAGTCCAATCAAGTTATCCAACGCCACATCCACCCGTATAAGATATTATTTCAAGCCATCCCGCCATCACAGCAGAATTAGATCGGAAGAGCATATTATTTCAGAGTTGAGAAGCCATCGCAGGAGCAATATACGTACATCACATAATAATCCACAAAATACCAACAGTGGTACAACTGCAAAAGTTGGGGATAAATATTATAAAAGTTTGAAAATGAGGTACAAAATGAGAAAGAAATGTTGTGAGCTGAGAAGAAATTACTATGGGAAAAAAGAGAAGGATAACCTAGAATTTCGGAAGACAAAATTAAGATAGGCCAAAACCTCAAACTACAAGGAAGCTGTTGGTTTGGAAACTATTGTGTCTTCACTTGAAGCACTTGGCATCCAACAGAGGCTCGCCCTCAAAAGGCTCAGCATCTTCAATCATTTGGTTAACACGCTCCTTTTGAGCTTCATCGTTGATATCCACTTTGGTCCACTCATAGAGTTCCATGTCATAACATTCATCAAGAACAAATTGGGGAATTTCTTGCCCACGGAAAAGCCATAATCCTTCACCTTGAAGGGGGCCCCTGAACCAATCACTAACATTTTCGCAAATGCATATTTGCGAGCTAGATCCATTCGCTGCAGAAAACCGCTGACCTTGTTCAAAGTCACAAATAAGACAGTGTTTTCATCATTGTACTTGTAGTTGCAGAACCAAAGAGAGTATCCCTCGGGATCATGCATGTCCCAAAATCCTGGAAATTATGGGAAACCATGAGCATCATCAGGAAGTACAGGATAAAATAAAATATAAATATCAAATTAAAGCCAATCAATCTAAAAGTGAAAGAGATCATTCTGATGGGAATACTAGTATATAAACAGATATTGTGCTAGAAGTGCAAAATGCACAACAGTAGAACCACAAAAGAACATGCATATTTACAAAAATAGTACAATTAGAAGATGCAGAGGTTATAGACAAGAAATAACAAAGAGCAGAATTTCTGTACCAATATAAGATAACGTGAAATCATGCTATAGGTTAATTAGACAGAATTAGACCAGAAATCAACAAAAAATCAGATGATGAGCGGAAGTGCAATTCCTCAAGTTATGCGTTCAAACATGCCTTAAACGGAAAATAAATTATTAAAGAGGATAGGGACATCAAGGTTCGAAGTATAAAACATCAATTGCAATTTTTGTGAGAGAGAGAGAGAGAGAGAGAGAGAGATTAATGGTTTATCAAAACAAAGTCAAACTTCTTGTTTTATTTTATGCTTTATCTAGGCAGCAAGGGTATGGTTCGCCTTAAATGTCCTGAAATAACTAAATGTTACCAATTCATTTATAATTTCTTAAGTTAACATTAATGTGTTGTTGAAATTTCTTAAGTTAACATTAATGGTAGAGGGTAGCATCAGTCGGAATAAATTTTGATGTTAACCAATACAATACTTGTGCCAAATAAGGCCATTTCTCAAAAACAAAATGAACATTAAACGTCATATAAAATTAGAGACTTCTCACAGCTTTAGCATTTCGCCATCCATGTTAGTCCCTTACCAGCTACTAATTTCTAATTCAGGACTTAAGAGTAGTGCTATGCACAAGAAATCATTACGACATAAGTTCAGTAACCTCTCATGTCCCTGTTACTGTGTTACATTACTGAATGATATGAACCCTTATAAAACTGCATGAGCAGTTTCTAATTTACGTAACTCACTTATCTTTTTCCCATGCTCAGAAAATTGGGGGGATAGGAGTTGCAAACGATGAGAAATCAAACAACACTAGTAAATTTAGTACAAGTTATAATATTATTATGAACTCTGTTTCCTATGAAAATTTCGGCTTGTTTACTTATTTTTCTTTAAGCACTTTTTCTCAATCTAGCAAGAGATACATTAGTCATTTCTAAAATTAGGTTTCAATCTTAATTCTAAACTGTTTCACAGAATCAATTTATGACACTTGCCAAAAAGAGTCATCAGAAGCTAAGTGTAAGTAGTATTTACCTTTAATGGCAACCTCCCGGAAGTTGGTCTTAGTGTTTGAATAAAGTCTCTTCCATTCGTCCAATATCATCTTACTTGGAGGCAAAAGATCCGAAGGATTCTTTGGTTTTGGTTTAGGTGCTTCTTATTCCTCCTCTGCTTCTTTCGGCTTCACTTCTTCTTTCTTAGTCTCTTTTTTGGGTTCATCTTTTGGCTTGGGCTTTGTAGCTTCCTTGGCCTGCGCAGGCTTCTTGGATGGAACAGGTGCAACGGTCTCAACTTGTTGAACATCAACCAAAAGCTTGTGAAATTTTGGCTGATTAACCAAGGTCCAGAAGTATCTCTCCACGTGTGGGAATTCCGAGGTAAAGCTCTTGGTCATAACCACCCTGAATCCAAGACACAGGTTGCATGTCATAACAATGTCGGCAAGAGTGATACCATGTCCAACCAAGTATGTATTAGAGGCAAGGTGGGTATTCAAAGCTCCAAGAGCTCTCTTCAATGAAGAAATTGCGGCCTCCTCAGCCTTGTACAAAATAATGGAAAATGACCCAGTTACACAATATCAAGCAGTCATGAACAACCAAACATGTCCCCAACTGTGAATGAATCAACATTAAAAGATAAAACATACCGGAGGACTATACGAAGCTTTACCCATTCGTGGCAAAAACCAGGTTCTTATATTCGCATCAATCTCTGTCATGGCAAAGTCAATTCATTGCTCAATAGGGACCTGCCAAAACCAATAGACCAATGCAACAGCATAAGAAAAACAATTAAACTAGATAAAAGACAATCTTACACGAAGTTGAGAAACAACGGAACTAGATCTGTTAATTTGATCAAAAACAAAGCAAGCCTTACATAATCAAACAGGGAGGTGCCATACAAGGTGGTGTTGGGCTGCAACCGTGTCACTGCATAAAATAAGCAATCAACATATCAAAAATCTGACACAGAGTCTACAGTTCAATTGTAGAACATTAGTGGTCTCACCATAGCGTGCAATCGCATTACTTTCAAAAATTGGGCCATCAGGTGTTTCAAGAACAGGAGCCTACAACAAAAAAGGCCGAAAAGA
>CAVNYN010270557.1:0-18303 GCA_963692815.1 Nyctanthes arbor-tristis | reverse complement strand
ATTCTTTTGATGGTAACACCTTCATTTGTTTTTTCATTGGAGAGTTTATGGAACAGAATACAAAACTTGTCAAATGTATCAGATTCTTCTCTAATGAAGTTAACATATGTATATCTAGAAAAATTATCAACACAGACATAAATGTACCTTTTTCCACCAATACTCTCAGTTTGGATAGGACCCATAAGATCCATATGAACAAGTTCAAGTATACCTGAGGTGGATAGGTGCTGACCTGCCTTGTGTGAATTTCTGGTTTGTTTACCTTTCTGGCATGGTTCACACATAGTTTCAGGAATCGATTTTAATTCTAGAATTCCTCTGATAGCTCCACTCTTGGTCAATTTGAGTAGAGTTTGATAGTTCATGTGACCCAACCTCTTGTGTCAAAGTTCTGCAGGGTTAGTACTAGCAACTTTGCAAGTCAAATTTGGATTCAAAATATAGCACTTGTCGCTAGACCTAATACCTTTAAGTAAAGTTTGTCCAAGCAAATTTGTATTTGGATCAAGATCAAAAACTTTACAGTCGGTTTTGGAAAATAGCACTCTAAGATTATCATCACACAATTGACCAACACTTAAAAGATTTACTTTCAAACCAGTAACAAATAGAATATCTTTTAGAGTGGGTAAGCCTTCAATGCAAATATTTCCAGATCCCTCAATGTGACCTTGTTGTCCATCTCCAAATGTAACCAAACATGTTTCACCTCTGTGGAAATTGGACAGCAACTCCAAGTCACCTATCATATGCCTAGAACATCCACTATCAAAGTACCAAGTGTTAGGGATTAGAGCACTTAAAGAAAGTTTCACAACATAACTCTTGTACTCATCCTTTTTCACCCAAACCTGCTTCATCTTACCTTTTATTTTAGGTATTTTAACTTTATGTGTATTGATCAAGTTAATGTATTTTTGACAAGTAAAAACATCATGACCACCTTCACCGCAAAAGTTACACTCTACCTGTTTGAGCTTACCATACACTTTGGAATTCTGTACTGGTCTGATTGTAGCAGGCTGATTTCTGGTATTCTGCTGTCGCTGTTTTGGTGGATTGTTCTTCTGGACAGTTCTGCTCGAAGAGGATCCAGATGTATCCTACTTGGGTCCAGCATTCTATTTTTGTCCTGCAGGTTCTTTTTAGAAGTTTTCCCCTGATTCTCTTACAAATACTGTCTGCTATACAGCTTTGCCTTTTTCATCATATCTTAGTCCCGATGTATCTCTTGAAGGTCTTCCATACTTCAAGATTTCGTTTAACCTAGCAGCTCGTATTGTCAACTGTTTGATCCTTTCATTGGCATGCTCCAAATCCATTGTAAACCGTTTGATCTACCCATCTTTGTGTTCAATGGACTTTAGCAGATCTCTCTTTTCATCATCAAAGAATTCCATCATGACTTGTAGCATATCAGACTTATCTTGTTCTGCCACAAGTTGAATCTATAGTATTGCACAGTTTGGACAGGGTTTATCCTTACTTGAAGATGATTTTGCAGTGTTAGCAGTGAGGTAGTTAGTAGAACTGGACTGAGGCTGGACATGTGCTGTCAGTATCGTGATATGTTCTTCTGATGAAGTATCATATGCTGAGCTAGACATGTCCTCCTCGTCTTCACTCCAAGAAACTTTCATGGCCTTTTTTCCTTTCTTCCACTTCCTTTGAGCTTTCGGACATTCTGCCGCAATGTGATCGTAGCCATCACAGTCTCTGCACTTTATCCTGCTCGAAGATTGAGCCTTTGGGAAGTTGTTACCTTTGAATTTCCTGTAGTTTTGTTTCTTCTGTTGATATGACTGTTGCTCATCATCTCAATTCTGATTCTTTGTCTGGAAAGAACTTTGAGGTTTGTATTAATTATTGAATCTCCCACTTTTTTATTGTTTTGTTTTCAGGAATTTTTTGAATACTGCTTGGTAAGAAGTGCAATGTTCTCTTCCTCATTAGATTCTTGTTCATTTTCAGAATCCTCCACCTTGCTCTTGAAAGCTATTCCAGGTTTCATTTCCTCTTTCCTTTTAGAGATATTCTCTCGTATGTTAACAAGGACCCCACACGCATCTCGTATAGGTTCTTACTTTCTTCAATGGCTGTGACCTTCATCTGAAACCTGTCTGGAAGAGATCGTAGAATCTTCTTGACTATCTTCCGATCAGAATACGTCTTGCCTAGAGCTTGTGCCTAATTGGTGATCTCACGCAACTGTGCATAGTAGTCCCTGAATTCCTTATTGTCCTTCATTGTGATTTGCTCAAACTCAATGGTGAGCAATTGGAGTCTTGAGGTATTTACTGCATTGGTTCCTTCATTAGCAACTTGAAAAACGTCCCATGCTTCCTTAGAAGTTTTGCAATTTGTAACAAGCTTAAATTGACTTTGATCTATAAAGGAAAAAATAGCATTTAAAGCTTTAGAATTCCATCTACACGTAGTATTTTCTTTAGTAGTTTATTGAGTTTCAGGTTTAGCAGAAACAGTGCCATCTGCAGCTGTGACAGTGGGTGCTGTGTAACTAGTATGAATGGATGTCCAAGCCCTATTATCAATAGACTAAACGTAAATTTGCATAAGAACTTTCCAATATGCATAGTTAGACCCGTCTAGAATAAGTGGTTTAACAGAAGATGTATCTATGTCTAGATGAACATGATCTCACTAATAACTTAAGTGAACCTGCTCTGATGCCAACTGTAAATTCGGTAGTTATCTAAACACTAGTCAGCATGTATCCTGCCTAGATGTGTTTTACTGGTGTAAAGTGAAATGCGACCTAGATGTGTCTAGCTTGGGTGTGAATACGGAATAAAATAACACCAGAATGATTACGAGATCGGACCCTAGTGGGAAAAACTGCGGGCACCGCTGCCACGGGACAAACAAATCTACTAATTTAAGAGGTGAGTTTAGTATAGAGAAAAAATAAAAAGTGCTATCACAATAGACACTAAATATGCAAAAGGTAAACTTATAAAAGACTCACTCTTTACGCCTTTTAACAATGAGCCAACTCTCGTTGCTCCTTCTTTCTCCCGCGCACCTCACGGAATGTCCTTCCGATCTCAGAGATCTCCCGAACTCATCTTGAGATGACTTGACCTCCTAAACTACTTTTAGCCTCTGTGGATAAGTCCCTTGCACTTAAGTGGTCGCCTGCCACGTACTCACGCAGGGTTTGCCAAACACAAACACGGTGAACATGGAAGTTTGAATTTGCAAGAACTAATCTCGTGACATAAGGCAGTGTTTTATGTCTTTCTTTTGCGATCGAGCTTTGAACTAAATTAGCGCATAAAAGCTTCGCTCAACTCTCACCATTTTAACCTACAAAGAAGACACTACATATATAGGTACGTCTTTGAGTTGTAAAAAATAAGTCTCCAACATTACCATATACATATAGGAGAATAAGGAAAGTTAGAATAGATAATTACCACAAACCCAAACTTACCAACATGCGCATAATAGGACTCCTAGTTAAATATGGAAAACCTAATACAACTAGATGACATAGAAACCTCGCATGTATACAACACTTGTGCCTCAAGTTAAGTACACACGCCACAACTCACTTTTGGCTCAAGACATCTCAAATTGCATGCTAAAAATAATATTGCATGTAAAATAAGTCATGCAATAAATTGTGACATATTAAAACAATGTTTGACACTTAAGACAAAAATTAGTAATGCCAAGATGTAGGATTTTCATACTAACAAGTTGAAATCTTGCCCCCATCCCCCTGGGTGGGCCACGAGAACGAAAAGGAAAGAATGCCTAAAATGAGAAAGACTGAAATCAAGAAAAATTGGAAAAAGGCTATGATTCATCATCGATGGGAAAGTTGAATTCTCCCATCCCCCCTACCTCCCCCCAAAATGCCGCCGAAATTAAAAAAAAAAAAAGAATGTCCAAAATGAGAAAGACTGAAATCAAGAAAAATTAGAAAAAGGCTATGATTCATCATCGATGGAAAAGAAAGGTGGTGCATATTGTCAATCGATGGCATTGCATTCGTCCTGAAAAGTGGCAGCCATGTGTAGGCCTCTTCCCCATTAGGTTGTGGTGGCCAGTAAGAGGTGGCATCGGCTAGATCAGATCGAAGAGAATGCTGGAAGCTTGTATACATTAATTGGCGGAGTTGTTGGCGTAGATTGCACAATTACACTGCTCCACTGGTCAATTGCAAATAGCAAAATGGTGTGACCAGAGAGAAAAAGGAAACGGTAAGCCTTGTTTGTGAGGAAGGAGAGCTGTTTCAACCCTAGAAAAGTTGAAAACTGAGATCTAGACGTCATATATAATATTAATTGATATTGGTATTAGATTATTTATTTAGGGATAAAATGGGAGATAAAAAAATTCAAGGTTAACATGGTAATTACATAGGCTAAAAGGTGGGAACAAGCACATAAAGGCTTTGTTGCTCACAACAGTAATTGGAGGCTGGCTCTTTTATAGAGTATGGATATGGATATGACTAAATCAATTTGACGTTTTAAGTTAAAAGGTACTTTTTTTATTTCTTTATGACTTTTCAACTAACTGTGACTTTTGATTTTTGATATGTTACTTTTAAATTAAATGTGAGATAATCAATGCGACATTTTGAAATTAAATTAAATGTCAAAAAACAAATAAAAAAAGAAACAAAAAAATAAAAAAAAAAATGAATTTTCAAAAAGAAAAACCCTAAAAGAAGAAACCATATAGATCCCAAATGCCATGCTCTTTTTGTGCAGATGATTCAATTGCACCATATTTTCACATGTTTTCGGGAAGCACATGTAAATATAATGGCCATATTTTTCTAAAGATGATACGACACATACACCCCATCTCATGTCGCAATTCAATATGGTATCTGTGAGGTGGATACAAGATGGGATGGACATATAGGGTTTCATCCCAAAAGTTTAACCTATCAGACGGAGTAGCACAATTCCTATAAACCCTCATTTTTCCCATGTCTAGCCGATATAAGATCCGTTCGTACTTTTTTCCCAGCAATCTGACTTCAAATGAAGAACCACATGATCTTGGCCCCCCCTTCAACTAATCGTCCATCCAACTTCTTTGGTCTTTTAAGGCCCAAACCATCCACTGCGTGTGTCACCACCTTACGTGGACGCAACCACTTTGAGAGCCGCCCATGGATTTTTCCGACTATGACCATGATTCAACTTTTGGGGGCCACCTCCTCTGTTTGCCAATGTTTGGGATCTCTTACACGCCCACAGAGTTAAGTCTGTTTGCAAAACATCACAAAGACTACAAAGAAAATTGAATTCAATTTAACTATTACAAAAGAGACTATAAGAAGCTTCAAAAGGGAACATAAAGATGAAAGAAAAAAATCCCCTTTGCTCTCTCTTGTGTATCTTCACTTTTCGACAATTGGAGAGTCGGAGTATCGACCAGGGCTCATACTTTAGTGCCCAACTCCCACAACGGCAACACCACAAAGCCCACACTAATTCGACAAACCTGTACCATCAACCACCAAGGCTAAGTATCTTCCACTAAGAAAGGAAGCAGTAGACGAGTCCCACAAAGAAAGATAGGCATCAGCCTTTTAAAAATACTAACTAATTAAAAGAAGAAAAAAAGTCATACACCTTTTGCTGTGATTTTCTTGTGTATTGTGTGCGTTTCATATTCCCACACCACTTAGGTATTTATAGGAGAGAAAAATAATTCAAAAGGTATAAAAATAAGATAAGCTAATATCTCAAAAGATATTATTTAAGATCCCCAAGTAGATTCAAAGTGTTTCTTATCATTATCTAACCACTAGAGCAACAATCACGTTGTTTGCGCCTTTAAAGTGGTAGCTATCTAGCTATCTAATTGTAGAGTCGGGCTTTTATTATTCAGTCTTTAGCTTTTAAGCCTCTAAATTTGTCATTTATTTCGTACGGGTCTATGAGATGACTGCCCCCAACAAACCTCCACATTGAGACCTAATAAGCCTACAAACAAAAAAAAACACGAAGTTAACGTTTTGCTTGATCAAGATGCCGATCAAAAATTAGAAATAAAATCTTACCACTTGACCCGAACGTTACCACACTTACTGCAAAAAATTTATAGGTAAGTACACACACATGGGGAAGTTGCTCTTCCCCACTTCGAATAATTCAAATACAAGGAACTTGACCCTGTGTAGTTATTAAGTGGTTCTATCTCATTCCCACTTACATAACTGGCTAAAGTAGCTTCTTCAGGGTGATCTTCTATATTTTCCTCCACCTCATTAGAGGCCTCCACCTAATCAGGAATTTCATATATAGAAGACTTCTAGCACTTGATCACCTCACCGCTAGTAATATAAATGTCATTCCTCTTCATTCCAACACATACAAACTCTGAACCCTTGTACATTTTTAGCATCTCATTGCACGTTTCACCTGTAATGCCAACTTCATCCAATTTGCCAACTTATATAGATTCGTGTCAGGTTTAAGAACATATCTGACCCCTTCCAATGTAAGTACACAACCAATAGTTCACAACAAAATCACTAGTCCCACACACGGAGTATACAATTCCATTTAAAGCACAAAGATGGTTGCTCTCAAATTTATCTAAATTTACAAACCAATTCTTATAGCATGTAACATGATAAGATGCAGCAGAATCAAGTAACCATTCACATTAATAAGGTTTTTTAGTCAGATATAGATATTAACATTTAACATCATATAAATTTCACCATATTCAACATTGGAGGCAACAATAACGTTAAGACACTCCATTAGCTTTCTTCTTTCCTCTCTTCAACCTCTTCTTTTCTTCTACTCAACAATCCCTAATGAAATATCCAAACTTCTGATAGTCATAACATGTCATCCTTTTCGCCCTCGATTTGGAATTACCCTTACTTCTACCCTTGCTACCACTCTCATCACCAGAGCCCTCACTATCTCGACTCTTACGATACTTACCATGATTCTTACGAAGCCCACCCCTCACGATGTAGACCTTAATGGCGCAATTACTACGTCCCTCTGGTTTTTCAACTCTTATCTCCAACTCCGAAAGCTTCAAAAATAATAACAATATTAAAAGTCAAAGAATCTCCACCATACTTGATTGCATTTCCCACATTTTTATACTTGTTAGGCATAGCATTCAACAAAGTAATAGCTTTATACTGATCAGTCAAAGTTTCACCACAGTTAACAATATCTTGCACAAGTTTATTGAACACATCAAGATTATCATCAAAATATTTCAATGAATCAATTTTGAAACTAAAAAACTTCCAAGCCAATATAATTTATTGTGAGTAGATTTAGACACATAAATTTCTTCCAAATTTTCCCACAGCACTTTAATAGAAGCATGCTTGCCAACCTTTCTTAACATCTTGTCAGACAGGTGTAAAATGATAGAAGTATATGCCAACTCATCTAATTTTTTTTCTTAACAGCATCAACAATGTCAGGAAAATAATCGTCAACAGCTTTAGAAACTTTTTGCTACACCAAAATACCTTTCATTTCTGTTGCCAAATAGTAAAATCACCTTTACTATTATAAGGTGCTAACTAAAAATGTGCTACCATGTTAAATGAAGTGCAAACAAAAAAAAAAAAAAAAGACCACAAAGAAAAAATGAATGTACAAAACGACAAAGTATTAGGCAATCAATAATAAAGCTATTTTGTACCCCACAAGATTCCGCAAGAATCAAGTTCTCAGGCCAAACGAAGATACAAAGCACATGGCCAACTAGCAACAATTATCAACAAGATATCGAAAGCACATCAAATAATGGCATGTCACACAAAGTAAATGAAATACTAGTGATTCCTAAAATCGCACCGGTCAACGATATCCTTTTGTGAAAAATATATTGTAGTTATTTAAAAAGAAAGAAAACACGATACCAAGCGGATCCTATCTTACGGGGTCTGAAAAACGGAAGATGAACACAAAAAAATGCACCAAGCACACTTGAACCAAAACTATCCCACCTTTAGCATTTTGTAGAAATATTGAAAATTCATGCAACCACTATCAATGTAACGCCCCGAGTTCTAGGCACCCGAGACACTACTCAACTTCTTTAACACTTCTTTCTTAAACGCGGAAATAGACATTGTAAATAAATAAGTGAGGAAATTTTTTTTCTTATTTAAAATAAACAACATAGCAATATTCCATAAAAACCAGTGTTCAATAATTTCATATAAAAACCATTGTCAAGAACTAATCTTAACTTTGAAACAATCACATTGTCTTCAATTATTTATGTGGAAGAAAACATTAATCCACAGTAAAAAAAGACTTTATTTCTTAGTTGCCATCGCTGACCGAGTCACTGTCAGTTTCAGGACCTGAAACATTTTGAAATAAAGGGTGAGTGTTTCACTCAGTAGATCCCTATGCACAAACTTTTAAACATGCAGTATATATTATGCTGATAATCACATGTACACATGCACATTATACTTGTGGACCTGCCAAAATGGCGAGCTGAGCCTGGAGCTCCCAGTTAAGGTGAGCCAGGCCTATGGGCTCCCAGTTAAGGTGAGCTAAATCTGTGGGATCCCAATTAATATGAGCTAAGTTTGTAGGCTACCGATTAAGGTGAGCTAATTATGCTCATACTTTCTTATCAATATCATAAATCACATAAGTACATGCATATTTACATAATATGTAATTGCATCATAACTTTCACAAAAACATACACACATTACTTTGAAAACGACCTTAGAAAAGGAATTTACTTTAACGTTTACTTTTCCTTTGAGTTTGAGCTAGAGTGGCAACTTAATATTGCGTCAAATCCCGCGTCTCATCTAGACAAAATATTTAATATTTAAAGTTAGAATTTTTTGAAAATACTTTAAACAAAATATAACTATGAAATAAAATCGTAAACTTTGAGAATTTGATGTAAAACAACTAAACTTGAAAGTTTTTAGCTCAAAAATATAAGCTTTCAAAAGTTTAGAGAGCTGAAACAAATAAACTGGACTTTTGTGGCTGAAACGAGCTAATCAATAAATTCAGAGACTAAAATTAACTTGATTGAAAAGTCTTTGAAACGTACTTAAACATGAAATAAGCTTGAGGACTAAAATAAACTACTAGAAAATCAACTGACGAACTTGAAATTCTAGGACTTTTAAAGGACTGAAATAATAACGTTTCGAAACAAGGGGCTAGATTGCAATTGAGATTATTTAAAATCAAATCCCTAAGGATTCTGCCCCCAAATCGAACGAAGAACAAAGCGAGGGAATCTGGGAGAGTGAGATGGATGGTGGAAGCTCGGTCAGTGGCGCTGAAGGGAAGAATGACACGGAGGACCGGATTCGAAGGCCCGCGATGGATACAGTTCAAGAAGTGGGTACTGGGGTTGAGACTTGGAGGGGTTCAACCGAGGGTCCGGGTTGAAGTGTCAGTAAGGCAAAAGGTTCGAAGCGGAGGTTCGAGTTGCAGGTGAAGGCCGAAAGGTTCGGGGATGGAAGTCGCGGTTTGGGGGTTCGGCCGAGGGAGGTCTGATTTGGGTTCCAGGTTTCCGGCTTTGGTCACGGTTCGAGGCTTGGAGGTTCGCGACTGGGCGCGGTCGAGAGTGGAGGTCGCGAGGCTGAGGTTCGATCTCCGGCAACAGAGGAGAAACTCCGTCTGAAAATGGAGCTTGCGATTGGGTTACTCAGTTTCAAGTAAGTCAAAAGGGGTTCTTGGGCTTTCAATTATTTTCCTGCTCTTGGGGTTCTGTTTGTGGAAATTTGGAGGTGAAGAGTGGTGGCTGTGGTGGTGGCCGCGGCAGTGCGGCAGTGGTCAGAATTGAAGGCTCAAACGGAGTAGAAGGAATGCAGCAGCCGATGGTTGTTCATGTGGATGTGATGCGTGTATATGTATGTGTGTGTGTGTGTACTTGTAGACTGTAGAAGAGTTTTATGCTGGAAATTCTGAACTGTGAATTTTCTAAATGTATATTTGCTGGGTTGTTGAACGTGTTTATCTGTGTATTAAGGGAAATTGTATGTATTTCTGAACTGAATTCTTGGTTAGTGTAATCTGGGAATTGCAGAACGGGAGGCTGTGAATTTTTGATGTGTATTGTTCAGATTTTGCGTGCTGGAGTTGCTAGCTGAGTTCTTTTTTATTTTTTTTTGCTGTGAATTATGTGTAATTGATACAAGTGGTCATTTATAATGGGGAAATCTAAGAAACGTGGGGAACATGGAGAGATTTTGTGTTGTTGAAGATCCTCTGAAAATCAGAAGAGTGGTCAGGTTTTCAGTTGCCACAACGGCAACATCCGTTTGAAGAAAAATCTGAGAAAATTGTGTCCAGGAATCTGGGTTGAAGTGGTCCAATCTTTCTTTGGCGGAGCTTAACTTCAATTTGGGCCTTCAAATTTGACTTGAAAATAAGGAATAACATTTGGACTTGAGAATTCTTAAGAGTTGGACTTAAAATAAGTAAAAGAGACTTGGGCTCTAAAATGAAGAGTACAAGACTTAATAATTAATTTGACTGGACTAGGGTCAAATATTTGAAAATAGAAATCCAATTAACTACCACCTCGTCTTTTCCTTTAAAATGACTTAGATCGACGACGCAATTTCTTTAAAATCATTATCGTGACCAAATATTAGAATAATGGATTAGGGTGGTAGCGAAATGCTTAGATTTTTTTAAAGCGTTAAATAAAAAATTTTCATTTATTGAAATCTGGTCAGTACAATCCCTTTTCACGTAATTTAATTCGTTTTCGAAATTCAGCTTACTTGTTCAGTTAACTCTAGATATCTCTCTGTTATATCCGCGTCTCTTTCCCACGTAGCCTCATCCCTACTGTAGCCGCCCCACTAGATCTTAACCAATAGAATCTCACGATTCTTCAACACATGCATCTTTCTGTCAAGTATGGCCATGGAGCTTTATCGTAGGTCAGATCTTCCAATACCTTAACTGGCTGAACATTGACAACATGACCTGGGTGGGGATAATACTTCCTTAACATGGATACATGGAACATATTATGCACTGCTGAAGGTTCTAGAGGCAACGCCAAACGACATGCAACGTTTCTAACCCTTTCCAGTATTTCAAATGGCCCGATGTACTTCACTTTGAGCTTTCCTTTCTTACCAAAATGAAGTACACCTTCATTGGAGCCACTTTGAAAAACACATTTTCCCCGACCCCGAAATCGATGCTTCTCCTCTTCTGATCAGCATAGCTTTTCTGTCGATCCTTTGTAATCTGAATACTTGCCCTGATGTTCTCAATAGCCTGAACAGTCCTCTTGAATAACTCAGGCCCCAGCATCTTCTTCTCGCCGATTTCGTCCCAATAAATTGGTGAACCACATCGCCCGCCATACAGAGTTTCATATGGGGGTCATGCCGATCGTTGCCTAGAAACTGTTGTCGTAGGCAAACTCGACCAATGGCAAATGAGTTTCCCAACTACCACCCAAATCCAATACACATGCTCTCAGCATGTCCTCCAATATCTGGACAGTCCGATCTGTTTGAGTGTGGAAGGCTATGCTGAAATTCAACTCAGTGCCCATTGCAGTTTGTAATGACTTCCAAAATCTCGAAGTAAATAGCGGATCTCTGTCTGATACGATAGATACCAGTACTCCGTAAAGCCGCACAATCTCCTTGCTATAGATCTGGGCAAGTTGATCCAAGTAGAGACTCATACAGACTGGCAGAAAATGAGCAGATTTTGTAAGTCGGTCTACAATTACCCAAACGGCATTATGCTTCCTTGCCAATCTGGGGAGACCCACTACGAAATCTATGGAAATCTTTTCCCATTGCCACCCCAGAATCTCCAAAGGATTCAGTAACCCTCACGGTCGCTGATGCTCAGCTTTTACTTGTTGGCACACCAGGCATTTCGCTTTTCCCTTCATGTTTCTCCACCAGAAGGTTTCACACAAGTCTTTATACATCATAGTACCTCCTGGATGCATTATATACATGGCGGAAAGAGCTTCAATCAAAATCTCGTCCTGAAGCTCGTTGTTTCTAGGCACCCAAAGGCGGCCATTGAACATAAGAGCGTCGTGGGAAGAGATTTCAAACCCCTTCCTCTTTCCCATTCTGACCCCTGCCTTTATCTTTTTGAGAAATGTGTCGTCCCTCTGTGCTGTAATGATTCTGTCCATTAAATCTGGTTGGACTGTTAAATTGGTAATTATTGACCATCCCTGCCTTTGTGGTTCAACTATTGCAATCCTCATATTCTCGAAATCTTTAATTAGTAGGTCTTGAACTGTACGGAGTACTGATAATTGAGCAATACTCTTCCTACTCAAGGCATCTGCGACTACGTTAGTCTTACCTGGATGGTAAAGGATATCGCAGTCATAATCCTTGACCAGTTCCAACCATCTTCTTTGCCTCGTGTTTAACTCCTTTTGAGTGAAGAAGTCTTTGAGGCTCTTATGGACGGTGTAGATCTCGCATTTGCTTCCATATAAGTAGTGGCACCAAATCTTTAGAGTGTTCACTACAGCGGCAAGTTGAAAACCATGGGTCGGATAATTCTCCTCATAAGATTTCAACTGCCTAGATGCATCGGCAATTACCTTACCATTCTACATCAAAACGTAACCTAACCCCAGTTTTGATGTGTCACTGTATATTATAAACCCGTCAGAGCTATCTGGTATCGTCAACACTGGTGCCAAAACCAATCTCTTCTTCAGCTGCTGGAAACTCTGTTCACATTTATCCGTCCAAACAAACTTCTCATCCTCTCAGGTGAGTTGTGTCATTGGACCTGCTATCCTAGATAAACCCTCTATGAATCGCCATTAATACCCAGCCAACCCTAGAAAGTTCCTCACTTCAGCGGCATTAGTAGGTAGAGACCAATTGGTAACATCCTCAACTTTAGAAGGGTCCACCTCAATCTACCTCAATCCCCCTAGATGTCACCTCATGGCCTAAGAACCCTACACGATCTAGCCAAAATTCACACTTCTTGAATTAGGCATACAATCTTTCCCTTCGCAGAGTTTCCAGCACGGTCCTCAGATGTTCGACGTGCTGCTCCAAACTCTTCGAGTCGATTAGGATGTCATCGTTCAACATGATAACGAACCTATCCATATATTCGTGGAACACCAGGTTTATCAAGTCTATAAATACCGCAGGAGCATTCGTCAGACTGAAGATTATGATAAATTCATAATGCCGGAAACGGGTTCTGAACACCGATTGGGGTATAACTGCTTATTTGATCTTCAGCTGGTGATAACCCGACCTCAAATCGATCTTAGAGAAAACGGCTACTCTCTTCAGTTGATCAAACAAATCTTAAATTCTCGGGAGTGGGTATTTGTTCTTAATTGTCAACTTACTTAGTTCACGATAATCAATACACATCCTCATACTCCCATCCTTCTTCTTTATAAATAGGACCGGTGCTCCCCAGAGAGACACACTTGGCCTGATAAAAGACCTTTCTCCAAAAGTTTCTCTATTTGAACTTTTAACTACTGTAGCTCTTTCGGCTACATCCGATAAAGAGCTTTGGAGATAGGAGCGGCTCTTGATACAAAGTTGATGGTAAATACCACTTGCCTGTCAAGTAGGACACCCAGTAGATCCTCAGGGGACACATTGGAGTGCTCACGTACCACTGGTGCACTGTCTAGAGATATATTTTCACAAGGTTTGCCTTGAAGGCTAATCACATATCCTTGATAGTCTGCCTTTGCTAGAAGCTTCCTTGCTTGAAGGGCCAAGACAATGCAGGGTAATGCCTTAATCTTAGACCCATAAAATTTAAACTCCTCATTTCCATTCTTTTGAAGAACTACTTCTTTTTCATGACATATTATAGTAACCTGATTAGCGCTTAACGACGCTCTTCCGATCTCCCAAAATTATGTCGAAATCTTTCATATTAATCACATTAAGGTCAGCCTTAATTATCATGCCGTCAAAGTCTATCTGTATTACCCTAGCTATCTTATATGTATTTATTAATCCACTTGATGGCATACTAACCTCAAGTAAGCTTGTAATATACGTGTCGCTATGATGTGTCTAAAATAATTTTAAATAGTCAAACTTTATTGTCGCAATCGTCTAGTCAATATTAAATTTAAAATTTAATTGTTTGAAATAGAAAATAAATTCCCAAGAATTCCTAAGGTCGATTGAATCTGGAATTTTTTTTTTCATGCTTTTAAATCAATATACAATAGTTAATACTTCTACAACCAATAATTTTTATAAACCAATCCAAAATACATATTGGAACCCAAATCTTGCATCTCAAATCTTGCAGCCCAATTAAGCCCAAAAAATTCAAAGAAACTTGCCTCAAATGGTAGTCTTTACTCGACTCTATTAACTCTAATGTAACCCGATACCATAAATAAACTCCATAAATAACACCACTATCCTCTCCTCCTTCTCCAACCCACATTTTCAAAGCAGCCAAGGTCACTATCTCTCTGTCCTCTTCAATGTTCTTCTCTCTCTCTCCCTCTCTGTCTTGAAAATACTTGCAAGCATCTACCATCTCCACCATATTCTTTCACACTAAACACACTACATGCAACCAAAGATTTATTCATCATCTTCATAATAGCATTGCAAATTCATCCTCCCCTCATCTACAGGTACAACACAAAAATATGCACACTGCTATTTACTACAGCATACACATACTACACATAGTATACACACAAGTAGTCACCTTTTTCTTCTTCATTGAACATATACAAATATTTGAAGGGAAGAAGTTGAAGAAACCAAGCATTTTGAAGCCATGACCTAACTGGGTTTCTTCAAAGCTTGACCTCAAGCAACAAATCTTGCACCATTAGTTTTCCCATACAGCTTAGAACACAATTATACCAATATCTTGGCCGGAAGCCTCCTCCTCTCGCCGAAAAATGAAGCTTTTTCGAAACCACCTTCGCCAAAAAGTTCCACCATTTGTTAAAATACTTACCTAGATTGAAAGAACCCGTTGAAGGCATTGCTTTCAGCCATTTTTAGATGTCAAAACCTCATCTTTATTGCGGGAAAATGATCCGAGAAAGTCCCCCAGCATCCCTTTCTCCATCTCTGTCATCCGTCGTGTTTTTGGGGATGGGGTGACTTCTGCAAATTTAAAGACTTTGTTTTTATTTACTTAAGGATCCTCATAGTTTTAGGTACAATAAGTTGGTCCCTAAAATTTCAAATTATTTCAATTTATTCCAACACATATTGGTTTGTATCAAAATAGTCTTTGAAGTTATATTCTAAAATGTTTCGGCCTTATAACTTTTATTTTTAGTTATTTCAGTACCCATCGCTTATGAATTTAGCTTTTTAGTCCCCAAACTTATGATTTAAATCCTATTCACCTCTAATCTTAGTTCTTTTCCAATTTAACCCTTAAAATCATTTGAGAGAAATTTTCACTCACATTTTACACTTTCAATTATTTCAGTATTAAACTTTAATTTTCAACTCCTAACTTTAATTATTTTCTTTTATTGACTAGACAGAGCACTCCGGTATTTAGAAAGCTAGTTTTAAGACTCATAGATTAACTCTAGAAAACTAAGGGGATGTTTGGCACCGGTTATAACACCCTTGTTTATAACACAAATTATTCGTTTTCTGACAACTGCGAAGACGGCGGCAAAAAATTGCATTGGGGTTTGAAATTTTTTATTTCTTTATTGCAAATAGTGGCTCTTCAGCCCTCTGGTCAAACACAGCGGCTGCTTTTGCCAAAAAAATGGCTAGCCCTCTTTTCAAACCACAAAAAAAAAAACACATGTCAACTTTTGATTAATTTTCAATCAAATAATAATTACCGTTTATAACACTACATATTATAAATGATACCAAACAGACGGTAAGAGGTAGACTCTTTATTCAAAAACCCTTCTTAAGATTGCATAATATTGATTGATTTATGTTGTAAATGGTATATGTGGATATGTGATAATAAGAATTGCATGTTATATGCATAAGATCTCTTGATATGCGCATAATCTGTTTTACTAAGATTTGAGAATTTGCTTTTGCTATGCTTAGTTTGTTCTCATATAAGAATAAGAATAGAGAGATCTGTTAAGAACGTGAAGTTGCATTTATTATACGGTGCTTGTTTGCGAAAGAATTTAGGGTTTTACCCCAAAAGAATTTGCGTGTCTATGTGTACCATTTATTGTATAAATTAATTGATATGCGCTTGAGTCCATTGAGTATTTCATATGAAATATTCATCCCTTTCAAATTAACAAATTTCAAGTTTAGAGGCCTGCGGTAAAATGACGAACGGTGGCTATAAGTAAATATGTATTATAAAAGATTAATCTTTTGAAACCTATTTATCTTTCATGGAGAAACAGTTGATAAACTCTAATTATTTTGTGACAATTATCATGGATCGATGTACTACATTTGCCTTCCTCACTTTTAAGGCTTCTATTGAATGTTGTCGTTTTCCACATTAAATTATATTATAAGTTAGCAAGAAAAGTCAAACTAATACTCCAAGCATTTCAAAATTTAGGGCGTTACAAAGCTACCAGTTTTCTCCCTTAGCATGTTCAATCTAGCTAGGCATGCAATAGATATGAACGAATGCGTAGCACCAAAGTCGATCAAGACATATACGGGAGTGCCAGAGACAGAAAAATACCTGCTATCACATTTGGGTCCTCTACGGTGTCCTCATAAGTTATAGCAAAGATCCTGGCCTTCCCCTTTTTTGCCTGATCTGTGCTCTTGCTTGGTCTACTATTCATACACTTGTAGGAAAAGTGACCCGGCTAGCCATAACGATAGCAGACGTTTTGTCTCTTCTTACACTCCTCGAAGTAGTGCTTCTCGCATTTCTAGTGTTGAGATGGTGCATCACTCTTCTGGCCACTGCGTGGCCCAGTGTTCTGCCTCTTGTGCTCTCCTGGTCTATGGTTCCTGTTCCTGCTCTGGTTGGACCACTTCCTCTTCCTGTGATCCTTTTGAGCAGGCTGGCCCCCAGCCTTCATTCCCAAATAGGCGACCGTTTAATCCTTTTTCACTACCTCACCATAGGTGGGGATATCGAAGGCACTAATAATCTATCAGATCTCAGGTCGTAGCCCTTTTTTGAAGCATCGGGCCTTCATATGCTCGGTGCTCACCAGGTGTAGGGCAAAGCGGGACAACTCTCCAAACTACCACTCGTAGGCTATGATGTCCATGTCCCCCTACATCAGCTGTAGAAACTCTACTTCCTTGTGATTATGGAAGGCCTAGGGGAAGTACTTGCCAATTATCTTAGTCTTGGACTAAGCTCGGGTCATGTTCCTCAATTCCTTGTCAGTCCTGGAATACGATGCTAGCTCCCACCAATGTCCAGCCCCACCAACCAACTTGAATTCTGCACACAAAACCTTCTGATCCTCGGGGCTTGAGATGTGGTGGAAAATTTTTCTATGGTGCGGATCCACTTATCTACAGCTGGTGGCCTATGCTCATCGTCAAATGTCGATGGATGATGCCTACGAAACTGCTTGATAAGTGGTATTGTGGTGGGAGGCTAGAGGTGCTGCTGGTGCCGAAACTGAAGTTGGAGTCAGGACCTGCGCCATTCCTTGCATGACTTGGATAAGTTCTCAGAGTACGTCTATTTGTGCTGGGCACATCATTTCCTTACAAAATAAATATTAATATTGTAATGACTTGAAAGGTATATACATATTCCAACACAATAGGAAATAAGAAGGAACAACTCAAGGAACATGAAAAATCTCAATTTTTGTTACTGATAAAAATCTTTCAAGAAGAGTACATCAAAGGAGCATCTAGTGCAAAAACAATCGGAGTGAATAAAGAACAACTCTGAAACATGTAACATGTACAATATGGACAATGACAACTATCTAAACTCTCTCATGTCTCTAGTCATCATCGTCACTTAACCAACTGATCGACGCCCTAAACTTCTTAGGCGGAGGGGGCATGTCTTCCCATGTAGTAGATGATTCTAGTTCAGAGTCTTCCAAAACCTATTCTTCATCATCCTCCTCTATCTCCTCATCAAATTTTTCCTCAGGAATCTCTAGAGGATTCTCCTCGAGAATCTCCTCCTCAAGATCTTCCTCTGGGTCTTCCTCCAGATCCTCCTCTAGATGCCCTTCCAGATCATTCTCCGGTTCGGGTAAAATTTCATATCCTCCTCTAGATTCCCTCCCAGATCATTCTCAGGTTCGGGTAAAATTTCAGGCACGGGGAGGACTGTAGCACTGTACTATGCATACGCTCCCAATCTACTAAGAGTACCTCACAAAAGAGGTCAAGGT
>CAVNYN010270554.1:0-23855 GCA_963692815.1 Nyctanthes arbor-tristis | reverse complement strand
TCAAATGTCCCAAAATATCATCATGACATCTACTAAAAAATGAAAAGAATCCATCAATATATCTGCGTTAACAATTTGATCAATTGGATGGGAAAGGATTAAACACGGTAACTAAAAAAAGCATCTTTTTAATCAGTTATCATAGTATCCATTACAACATATCCAAGACCCCTAGACATTTAAAATCTTACCATAGAGATTGGTTATGGCATTGGAGATTGCCACTGCTGAGCAAACCCCTTTTCCACTTCCTGACATGTCCTCCCCTAGCAAAAGCTTTGAAAACCTCTCCATCATCAATTCAGGCTCTGAAATATTTTGGTACTAATTAAGCATAAGTTGTACAATTTAGAAAAAGTTGCAGGATTCATGACTACAAGAGGGAGATTTCTATACTACAGAAATATGAAAAAATGAGCGACAAAATAAAATACCTAAATCCAGTGTTTCCTCTCCATCCAAAGCATACAGGTGCTGCTTCATTCCTAATCTTGAAAGGGCAGCCCTAGTTGGAGTTTTCATCCCAGGCCAGCAATTCGGTGATGCCATCTCAGAGCAACTGTTGTCATCTGTGTTCTCGGAGAATGAAGTCACTGAACTTGTTCTGCAGTATGCAAAAGATTCACCACTCAAAATCGAGGAACTGGTTGCCTCTGTGGCTGATTGATCTGTGTGATCCAGAGAAGATGATGAAGGCCGATATCCAATATCAGAACTCTCATCCGAATTCGAAACGATGTCCATTATGCTCCTCTCTCCGTATATTCTGGACTAAATCCTTAAGTTCTGCAAGTGTTCTGCACAGAATTTCAAGTCAATTACTCAGCAGACTACCTAAAGATTTCGGAACAAAATTACGCCAACAAAGGCTCTAAAATTGAATGCTGGTTGATTAGGCTTCTCTTGCTGTGAGATCTCGGGTGACTGGAGTTCAGACTGTGCTCTTCCGATCTCCTAAAGATTGTTAAGTAAATAACTTAATATACACAACTCAAGATTCTGGGACAAATTCTCGAACAGTTTAAGCCCAAAGAATTCTTGATATTTGAATTAAAAAACTACCCGCGAACCAACTCAAATTCATGGAGTTTACTGCACAAAGAAAAGCACACATTTATCTTTTTCAAGAAAAAGCAAAAGACAAATATTAAATGTCACTGTTTTATCTAGACTTTGAATAATTCTCTGAAACAAGATTCATAAAGTGGAAGCTTCCAAAGCAGACAATCCCGGAGATGAATTACACCTGAATTTGAGATATTATAAAGTAACAACGGCAGCTAGAAAAAGCAGACCGGAAACATTTCTTTATGCTCACCTTTTAACAGTATCAGTGTTTGAATTTTGAACAGTTGCCCTCCTAAACTTTGATCCCTTTTTCTGGAAAAAGAAATGGGTTTCTTTGAACTAAACCACGCGATGAAAATCTTGAATCAAGAACAATATTAGCCATTCATTGCAACTAGATTGGTGAAATTGAATCAATCAGAGGGAACCCAGTTGTCAAAGTTGCTTCTTTTTCTATCAATTATAAAATTTGGGGGAAAGGCAGTGAAGCATGCAATGCATATTATTAGCCTGTGATTAAACCTTCCATTTAGTAGTTAGGATCACCATATTTAAGCCACGCCATATTTTTTTTTTTTCTCTTTCCACAGGTTCATCTAGTCAACACTATTATTAAACCTTAATTAATTTCATTTCGATAAACTTGAATAATGTTAAAAATTATACTCCGACATTATAAATATTTCTTTCTTCTTTCCCTATTTTTCTTCTATATAATGGGATGGGAGGTGCCGGCGAGATTCTTCCCTCAACTTGAGCACTAACAATGATAAAATAAGCTATATATTTTGGTTAAAATTATTAATTAACTAACAGGATATATGAGGGATACAAGATTAAGTCAACCACGGTTGTTAGCCCGTGATTAGGCTCACTAATTTTTCATTTTCAATTATGTTATATGTACACAAAATTCTTACAAAATCTACTTTTAGAAGCACACATGACAGGAATATATTTTTTTCCACATATCACATCTCTTAAAAATCAACTACCTAATTTTGTCAACTTATTTTGAATAGTATTTTTTCTTTCATTTTTATTGGCTTTTATTTCTTCGTCACACTTTGAATTTACAAGACTCACGTCATCTTTCAAGCCTACTGCAATTTAGAAAACCATCCATGACACCACCTGTGTATTAATTGTATAGATCATTTATCACTAGTGATGTAAATTTAACTCACTACCCGCTTAGTTCATCAAGACCGTTGATCGAAACTCAACTGTGTGAGTGGCATGCTAGTTGACTTGTCAAGGATGAGTTAAGTCGGTTGAGTTGTGAATGTTAGATGAAAAAAAAAAATAGTTCATTTACCTTTGAGCTCGGTTCATCAATTTTTCATCGTGATTTATTGTGTTAAAATATTTATAATTTTCAACTCACTTGAATTTCGTATGTCGGCTGTGGAATCAAGGGAAGAGATGGAGGAAGAAGTTTTATACGTGTTATAAAAATATTTCTTTTGTTTTTTTGTTTTTTTAAATCATCAACATAGTTTTATTATATTCCCCGACTGATAGACGTGCGGACCACAATTTGACTACCGCGACTCTTTTTTTTTTTTTTAAGGAGACTACTGTGACTCTTTGTTGTCCCATTTGGCTCAAAAATGGATGGCATTAACGTAATTAAAATTTAAAGATATGGATTTGAAAATTTAAGCTCATTAGTCAAACTATTATGTTCAGAAATGATTAAAAATTTTAAATTGAAGCAAGATTTTCATTTTTCTTCGGTTATAAAAGCAATTGACGACATTTATATATATTCAGGCTATAAGAAAAAAAATTCGGATATGCATCTAGACAATATTTTTTAAAAAGAAATTTTGAGGGGAAACTGGAAAGATGATTAAAATAATTAATTTGAAATGAACGGCTTTGCTATTATTATTGTTGTTGTTGTTACATGGTAAGGAGTAATTTTGCATATCAATAATTCTAATAAACTAAAAGGGTGTCCTCAATATATAATTTGGTCGATTTTAGAAATTCATACAATTCCAGGTATTCCCAATTTAGAATTCTGTGGATTCCATAAAAATCCGATTTCCTCAATTACCTATAGAGTCTGATGGATTTCATTAAATTATGGACTTCAATAGAATTTTATGGATTCTAAGCTTGAACATTCTTACTAAAATCCGACCTATCACCCTCGAATTCTTATGAATTTCATAAAATCTCTTTTCATTTGGATAACTAATAAAAATTTAAAATCATAAAATTTCAAAATCCGTTTTTCCTTATCACTCTAATTTTTAAACAATCATATCACATTCGATTTATTCAAAAATGATGAGTATAATTTATTATTCTCATGGTTGGTTTTTCATTGGTTTGATTGTATACCCATTTTCATTTCTTCATTCGTGGGGAATTCTATTAATGAATCAAAGACTATCTTCTTTTCAAAATAAATAAATAAATAAATTATTATTATCATAATAAAACGTATAATCAAATATACAAAAGAAATTTATCCGCGGACGATATGCGAGAATATTATAAAAATATAATGATATTAAATTTAAATAATTTCATAATTTTTAGTAAAATCTAAATTGACAAAAACTTCATTTTTTTCAGAAATCACATTATATTCTAATTTGTGCAAAGTAAATAAATGTCTAGAATGAAAATGAAGTGTTACGGTGGTATTAAAAATTTACAATGTAATTTCATATATTTTATATCCGTACACAAAGTAGAAAATGATTTATTATCTTTATTTATTTTTCATTAGAAAATATAAATTTTTTCATTTGAAGGAAGATAAGGTTGACATCATTTGAATATTTTTACATTTTTTAAATCATCGAGTAAAAATTCGTATAACTTTTTCTATACCGAGTTAGCATTCAACTTGAACAAAAATAAATAGAGTAATTTACAGCTACCGTCCCCAACCTTTCAGTTTTGTTGAGATTACGTCCCCAACCTTTAGTTTTCCTCATGGAGGTCCTCAAATTTTCAAAATCGTTACACCTAAGGTCCCTCGTAAGAAAACCGTTTATTCCTCCATTAATTTTAGAGGTATTTTGGTAAACTATACAAAAAAATAATCATTTTAATGTTTAAAAAAATTTTAAAAAAAGGGGAGAGACCCTCCAAGGCTGTCTGAAATGGTAGCCAAAAGCGAGGGAGTCTCCCCCTTGTACTGCCGGAAATGGCAGCACCTTTGACTGTCATTTCCGGCAGCCATTGAGGTCTCCCAAGGCAATGGCTGCCGGAAATGGCAGCCATCTTGGTTCCTTTACTGGAAATTACCCAATGGTTGCCGGAAATGGCAGCCAAGAGTGCTGCCGAGAGTATTGCCATTTCCTGTAAAAAAAAGGGAGAGACTCCCCCTTTTTTGGCTTGCTAGCCAAAAGGTGCTGCCATTTCCGGCAGCCTTGGGAGGGCGAAGTTTCGCTCCCTTTTTTAAGATTTTTTTAAACAGTAAAATAATTATTTTTTGTGTATTTTACCAAAATACCTCCAAAATTAACGGAGGAATTAACGGTTTCTGCCCGAGGGACCTTAGGTGTAACAATTTTGAAAGGTTGAGGACCCCTAGAAGAAAAACTAAAGGTTAGAGACATAATCTCAACAAAGCTGAAAGGTTGGGGACGGTAGCTATAAATTACCCAAATAAATAAATAAGAGAAAAGAAAAATGATATTCTAATGTTTAAATTTATTAACATGACACTAGTAAGTTCTTAAATGATTTTATAATTGATTACCCGACCACACAAGGTAAAAGCGAATTAGAAATAACAACCCTAAACAATCAATATGAAATTCTATCGATCAAATTCTGTGTTGGAGACCCCCTCTGAAATTAAGAGTGGCAACTAGACGGTTCGGGGCTAGTATGCCTTCCCCTGCCCCTGTTAAGGAAACCCCCATCCCGTATCTTATTCAATCGGGTACTGGGCGGGTACGGGGCATGGGAGGTTTGGGGTGGGTACGAGAAAAATACCCGTTACCCACCCCGTTAAAACAATCCTAAAAAAAATTTTGAAAAAAAGGTTGAAAACTACAATAAAAAAGCCATCTAAATTATCATACATAAATCACAAATTAGTTTTGTCTTGAATTAGTTTTTGTTATTTTAAGGAAACTTAAATTTTGAATTAGTATAAAGTTAGCTAAAAATTTAATAAAAAGAAAGTTGGACGAAGTGGTTAAGGCATGTTAATTTATCTTTGAGTGCCAGGATTTGAATCCTCAACTTCTCACTAACCCTTCTTTAATATCTAAATTTTTTTAATAATTTTAAAAAATAGGGTATTGGGTCGGGGCGGCCACTGGCCACCCTTGACATGATAGAGTTCGGGGCGAAAGATTTCGCCCTGTACACCCATCCCAATAGTTAACGAGGCAGGTCCATGCGGGTATCGGGTAATGGGTATAAAATTGGCATTCCTATATGAAATCTAACAAATTCCATTAGAAATCCCCAAAAATCCATGTCACAGAATTCACGAAAATATGACCGATTCGGGGGAATTCTATTAAAATCCATCAATTTCATAAAAATCCATTTTGTCTCTATCTTTTTTTCTCAATTCCTTTTTGCCCTATTTTTTATAACACCTGATTTATTACATGTCATTAATCCATTTTGCCCCTATTATTATTTGCTATTAAACTACAAATTTTTTTTATTGTAATTAATTTCAATTCCTTTTAGTTTATTCTTCAATTTCAATCACACACCCAATTTTCAGTTACTATCATACAATAGCGTCAATACATACTAGTTAACTTAAGCTTTTTTAAAATCATGTTATCACCATCGTCACTAATGAAAGAACAAAATAAATACTTGAAAACATTGTGTGACTATCATTCCTATTTCAAAATGATTGTAATTGTCATTTCAAATACAAGCAGAAATTAACAATTGTTTGCATAACAATTTATAATTAAAATATTTTGTTACTATTATGTGATTAATCTTATATTATCACACGACATGCAAAGCACATCTAAATTACTCGTATATTTAAACATCTCAAAAAAAAGAAATTGGGACTAAATAGTTGGGAAGGATGTAGTAATTATTATTTAATAATTTCAGAAAAACGACTCTTGCGTTCCAATGTAATTCTAAAAAATCCTACATAACTATCCCTAATTCGTCTAAATCTCTCCACATCCACCACCAGACCAGATGAAATTACACTAAGGTTCTCTTCTCGCTCGATAATTGATACATATGGATTCCCAGATAGAGATTGTTGTTTGTTATTACGAGGAACTAGATTTTTAGATAATACGTTGTACACGAAGATATCAAATTAAATTATATTTTAAAATTAGTACGAAATATTAAATAATGTATGATTAACTACATTGAACTGTAATATTTCAGTTATCTTATGGTTAACTAATAGTTATTATTATATTTTACTCGATATGGAATGCTATTAAATGAACTCAATATGGATGGTAAAAAAACCAACGAAACCCGATACCTACGGATGCCTAAACCTATTAAGAAGGAGACTAGCCAGCTAAACGTGTAATTATGTCGGAGATGAAATAAAAAAAAATTGGCCCAATTTGAGAATGAGGCGGGAAAGGCTATCATAATTTTTACCTGTACTTGACATGTTTAATCATTTCTTATTAAAAACAAAAATATTTACCAGAACTTCTAATAGCTTGAAATGTAAAGAGATAATGAAACTTATCATGACAGTTTAGTAATTTCAATCGCAATCGTAATTCCGCCTTAGGGACACCTCGTGTTTATAATACTATTTATTAAGCAAAAAAATGAAAATGAAAATATGATATATAAATTGGTCAATAAATTGGTAATTACCCGCACAGGCCCATCCTCAATATGTGCCTGATTTAAGTAAGGATGAGTACCGGGAAATGGAAAAAATTTTCGATGGGTAGGGCAACGGGTATAGCATACCCGATCTCGAACCGACCCATTGTCATTCCTAGATCTCGAGAAATCAAACATGTTATTTTTCTCTGTGACTATACTGTAATATAAATTTTATAAACTATCAAACATTAATTAAATCATATTAATCTATATTTATCATATACAAAAGAAGTAACACGATAATGACTCGATTTAAAAGAATATCAAAATTAATTAAAAATTAACATGTCAACTGAAAAGAAAATAGTATAATTTAAATTAGGAAATGCTTCCTAGATAAAATATATGTGTTTGTGTGTCTATATATGTGTGTGTATATATATATATTTAAAAATTTTTGAATTAAAAAATCAAAAAACTTGAAATATAGATAAATCTATCAAAATACCGAAGAAGATAAGATATACATTTAGCATAAGATAAGATATACATTCAGTATATAATTTACCACAGGATTTTCCTAACATATAAGTAAAAGTTTAAAATGACCTTCACTTAGACAATTTTAACAGGAAAATGCGTTACAAAGGTAGTCAAAACATGATATTTTTCTCAGTGACTATACTGTAATAGAAATTTTATAAACTATCAAACGTTAATTAAATCATATTTATCCATATTTATTATATACAAAAACACGATAACGACTCAATTTAAAAGAATAAAAAAAATTAATTAAAAATTAACATGTCAACTGAAAAAAAAAATTGTATAATCCAAATTAAGAAATACTTTCTAGATAAGATATAATGTGTGTGTGTGTGTCTATATACATATATATTTAAAAATTTTTGAATTAAAAAATAAAAAACTTGAAATATCGATAAATCTATCAAAATACCTAAGAAGATAAGATATATGTTTAGCATAAGATAAGATATACGTTCAGCATACAATTTACCATAGAATTTTCCTAACATATAAGTAAAAATTTAAAATAACCTTCACTTAAACAGTTTTAGCAGGAAAATACGTTACAAAGGTAGCCCAAGCTAAATTCCCTATATATATAATATAGATTTGGAAAGAAGGAACAAGGCTAGTGGACATGGCGTTCATCTTTATCTGCTGCTCCAAGGTGTATTCTTGTTTCGAAGCATATTTCGCATTTGGAATTAAACCTCAAAGTTGGGAACCTTGTACGTGTCGATCACTGCTGCCTAGAGTTGAGATTTCTCACACCCACCATGAGAGATTTGGGAGCTGCTCCACTAACCATTGCCGCCGATGCACATGTCAAGTATTTCTTCTGTGTTTACAACAAACTCCTCTTTTTGTTACTTCTCTGCCAAAAACGCGCATGCTTAATGTTTAACTATATATAAATCCCTTTTGAGCTATGATTAATTCGTGAGGGGAAAAAATGGAGTTTATAGGTGAAAAGATGGATATTATTATTATTATTATTATTACTATTATTATTATTATTATTATTAGGGTTAATTTCAAAAAAGGTCACCAACCTTTGAGTTAAGAAGCGACTGAATCCCAAACCTTTTTTCGCTCTCCTAGGTCTTCAATCTTTCATAAATTCGTACGATAAGTTACTTTGGCCACTATTCTGTTAATTTTTTTAAAAAATAACGGTTATACCCTTAGTTCTTTAATTTTAAAAATAAAATATTTAAAAATAATAAAAAAATTTAAAAAAAAAAAAGAAAAAACCCACCTCCCGCACCCCTCCCAACAATCTTTGTCGGACGTCCCAACAATTTTGCTGCCGTTTCTGGCGGCTAAAATAGGGGGAAGGGGTTGACTCCCCCCATTTACGGTCGGAAAATGCTATCGTTTTCGGCGGTAAAAGGGGGATTCAACTCCCCTTAAAAATGCTGGTGTCAGAAATGGCAGCAGTGGTGAATCCTCCTACCCCATTTGCTTCGGAAAAGGCCTTTTGGCGCCGGAAACGTTTGCTATCGTTTCCGGCATCAATTGTTTAGAAGGAGTGGTGGGTTTTTTCTTTTTTTTTTTATTTTTAAATATTTTATTTTTAAAATTAAAAAGCTAAGGGTATAACCTTCATTTTTTTAAAAATTTGACGGAATAGTGGTGAAAAGGACATATTGTGTGAATTTATGAAATGTTGGGGACCCCAGAGAGCTAAAAAAATGTTGGAGACTTAGCTGATTTTTAACTCAAATATTGGGGACCTTTTGTGAAATTAACCCTTATTATTATTTTTTATTTTATTTATTATTATTATTGTTATTGTTGTTGTTGTTATTATTATCTGCTGAGAAGAGATGGATTTTATTTTTAGCTAAGCTAATTGTTAAAATATATGCTATGTATAAATCCCTTTTGAACTAGAGTTATGGCTGAAAAGATAGAAACCAGTCAACGTGATATTTTCCCGCAGTGATTGCACGTTATATAAATTATCAAAAAATTCTCGACAAGTAGAAAATTTCCAACTACTGTTGTATGTTAGTCGTCAAAAATTTTCAACTCACAGATTTTGGTTGGTAAAACTGAGAACAAAAACTAAAGGCTTGTGTATAAAACCAAATACTACTCCATCAGCCAAATAATAACTTTTCAAGTGTACGTATAGAGGATGATACATATGAAATTGGTTTCTTATGAAACCATACATTTTGTTCTAGATTATTTTCATTACACATTTTTTTTATAAAATATATACGAGGGAAGATAGAGGGGATAGATGCGGTTTGAACGGGGTCTGCTGTCCCAGAGCGTGAGAGTATCCTCACTATGATACTTATTTGAACCACTCATTAGACAGACAATAAGTGGTTGTTTGTTTCTCATTATTACAATTGAATTATAATGAGGTAAAATGAGTGGTGTAGATTTAATAGAAACTAATATAACACCAGTGCGATGCACGGGTAGAAAAAAGTTTAAAATTTAACTATGGAAAAGTTTTTTAATGAATTTACAATAGTTGAATATATTCTAAAAGTGTAAAAACACAATAGTAGTACCAATCTAATATATTTGCATTGAAAAGGCAATTCATACCATATTCATTCAACAATTCACATGATAATTGACGTTCTACATGCAATCTTCTTTCTCTTTGCGCATATGCCTCAATGGAAGAGGTCTGACCTCAATATTCAATATATTCGTAGCCGCAAATTCAGCAGATCGGTAAAAGAAATAATGGATATATTAAGACTTCAAAGCATAGTCATGTGTGAGTAAAATTTGGTTCCACGAACAATAAATTCATACGAATGATCTTGCGTCAAAACAGAATTCGTCTAGATAATATTTAAAAAATTCACAGTACGATATGAGTAGAATTATGTCATTTATTTAATAGAGGAATATTATTCAAGTAAACTAAATACTTGAAAAAGCAAGAAAGTTTAATTAATTGCTCTTTATAGCCCAATTATTTAGTCTCATTTTTCTTTTCGGGATGTACTCAAGAAAGTTCAATTAATTGTTCTTTCCTTCCCAATTATTTGATCCCATTTTTGTTTTCGAAATGTACCAAATATATGATCCTTTTCTATGTTAAAATATTTAATTTGTATTATTTTACAAATCTAACCATATTTAATACTTTAATTATCACTATTAATTCAACAGAAATATGCCCAAAATAAAAATAAAGAGGCCGATGAAGTTTCACTATTTAATGCCACATATCAGTAATTTTAAACATTTTTTGATTTATCAAACTCAAAAAGAAATTAAAAAAATCAATAGAGGATATGTAAATCAACGATTCAAATGAGGAAGGGAAGGGAATACCGTAATTAACTACATGACGGTCAAGGAAAATGGGACATTTGAAATGTTATTTGCTCGAATTTGTACCTGGACAACTTGATATTGGAGACGAAAAGAAAAGACATTTTGTTAAATTGAGAGAGTTTGGTATAAAGATAAATTGAATAAACACTAAAATGAAGATTGAAGATATAATTAAGAAAGAGAATAAATGAAGAGAAAGTTAAAATAGTGTTGGAAAGGGAAAAAATTAAAAAAAAAGGAAAATGACGTCATTAGTGACATCAGCAATTTAAGCGGGAAAATCGGATTAGACTTATATAGATATAGAATGTGAAGTTGAAAACATCAAGTTTAAAAAGTTTGGATTGGATTGCACAATAAGATGAAAGGCCGGGTTAAATTGAGCAAATTAGTCATTTCAAAATTAAAAAAAGAATACATTAATAAAAAAAATGATATCAGCCATGACGTAAGCGATTTGGGCCGGAAAACTTGTTTAGACTACTCTTGATTTATATATATATATTTGAAATTTGTGGTTATAAATAAACAGTAGTCAAATCAGTGTTAGGTGAAATTATGATGTGTTTTGAAAAATAGAATCAAACACCCTCTTAATATATGCAATATATTTTAATTAATATATATATGAGTAATTTTCACTCTAGATCTCCAACCTTTCAATTTTAGCCACATTCCTTTTTTGGGCCTATTAAGTTCCCAACTTTTCATTTATTATCGTATTACTTCTCCAACTTTACTTTTCGTCCCTAGCCTTTTAATTTTCACCATTAACCCTGATTAAAATGACTATTATACCCTTGATTTTTTATTTCCACTATAGGTCCCCAACTCTTCAATTTCTATACAATTATGTCCTCATCATTTTTTGAGCGCATAGAAGCCCAACCTTTTATTTTTTATCGTGTTATATCCCATTAATACTTTTCATATTAACATTTTAATTCTTACTGTTAATATCTATTAAAATTAATATATATTAACCTTTTTTTTTTTGGTCGTGTTATATATACACTAATATGTAGCTATTGAATATATCGAGGTACCTCTTGTGGGATAGTGCATTTGTTTAGCTCAGTGCCTTATTGTTCTAATAAAAAGTGTGAATATGTCTTTGCTTAAACGTAAGGTGCAACCGTGCGAGCAAACAACTTAACATTTAAGCAAGAAAAAGTGCAATGCATGCATATTCTTGATGTTTTGTAACTTTTTATGCTTTTTAAACTGTGATAATAAAGCAATGGCCGACCAAGAATCAGTGATTTGCACCGTCATACCTGCCCATCATTTCCTACCTCCCGGACATCACCAATATACTAGTACTAGTTAACTTTATTGACTTTTAACGTCTATGAAAGGATAACGATAAGTGCTGTTTCAAATTTTGAAAGGACAATGATAAGTGCCATTACAAATTTTATATAGTCTCGATCTCCCACCATATATTTATACCTCCGGCACATCATTTTCAGATTCTATATCCATAATTCTGTCCTTTACACTTTCCTAACAAAATTGAGAAGATATGCTTTAAATAATAAATAAACAAAAGTAAAAGGACCAAATATGTAATTAGTTAAATAAGGGGCTAAAATGCAATTTCTCTTTCCTTAGTGAGGAAGAATGTTTCAAAATCATATACAATCCCTCTCCTATAAATGTCCCCATATGGTGAAACTCTTCCACCACTAGTTGAAATTGCATTATACGAGCTCTCTTTAGTATTTCCTCACGAGAGAGAGAGAGAGAGAGAGAGAGAGAGAGAGAGAGAGAGAGAGAGAGAGAGATCCTATTTGGTAAAACTCCAGTGGCTATCCATATTGATTCCCGGATACCAATTGTTCTTTGTTATGATGGGGAATTTAAGAAGAATAATCAAGGCTTGTGGACATGGAAATGTTCATCTTCTGATACTGCTACTTGTATTCTTGTTCCAAAGCATGTTACGCTTGAAGAATTTCGCCTCATACTTGAGGAACACAACTCTAATTTTTTTATCTCAGAGTTGATATTTCTCACGCCCGCCATGAGAGATCTGGGAGCTCCCCCATTAAAGATCTGTAGTGATGTTGATCTCAAGTTTTTTCTCTCTGTTTTACCAACAAACTCCTCTTTTTATTACTCATTAGTTGAACTTCTCTCAAGATCATGCGTAAACTAAGAAGCCTGAAGCATATTCGGCTGAAACTTTTCAATTTTCTGTACAAGAATCAGATTGGATGTGTTTACTTCCCTGCCAAGAGGCGCGTTTTATGTTACTTAGCGCAAGTGGTACTGAATAGCATTACTCGTTTAAAAACTAATATGTGACACACGTGTAACAAGTGTTTGGTGTTGTTATAATTTTATCTTGAGATATTATTTATCTAAATATTACCTTTCTAAACTATTTAAAAAAAATGAGTACTCAACTATTTTAACTAAATCGGATTCTTTTTATCTTAACAAGCTTATACTACTAACTCCACTATAGGGAATCACAAATTATATTTGATAAGGAGAAAAAGTTTAAAAAGAAATTTCATGGGCCAACAATTGTTTCTGCATGTCATCTTAAGCAAAGAATAGATATCAATAAGTTCTTCGGGGAAAAACATGATCAAAATACATGAAAACTAGGTTAATTGATGTTGTTTTGTAACTGAATATCATTTAATGCAAAAATAAAATAAAATAAAATATTGGACGTGGTAATATGCTATCAAATACTGGTTTATGTTTAATTAAAAAAATATTATAATAAAACGAAAATATGTAATTATAAAATATGGATGCTGGTATTATTGTCTAAAAAATATTTCTCTAATCTTACAATGTGTTTGGCAACATATCTAGATTATAATCTCCACACGGCATTATTTTATTGGTTTCACTTTTTTCAAAAAGTTAACAAGTAAAAGTCAAGCCGCAATTGTTGACTTTTTACACAAAACAACCAATAAAATGAAGCCACGTCGTAGATTATAATCCAGATTATAATCTGAATTCTTGCCAAACACTTAGTATATATATAATCATATTAGTCTGCGGTACTTTTGTACCGCAGTTTTCCCGCTAAAACTGTATCAAGTGAGGACATTTTAGACATTTTTTACATGTTAGGTAGATTCTGCTGTACATTATAAATTAATATTTCTCTATTTTTTAAATTAGTTAAGATTTATGATACTTATCTATTCTTATCTTCAAATATTTTGTTGGATGTATCTTATCTACTTAAATATTTTATTAAATTAATTTATATTCAATGCTTTTTGATTTTTTAATTTAATTTTTTTAATATACATATCTTATCTAAGAAGTATTTCATAATAATCTGTATTAAACTATTTAATCTTTAATTAACACATTAATTTTTAATTATTGTTTATATACTTTTAAATTGAGCCGTTAATTATTACATTACTTCTTTTGTATATGACAAATATAGTTTAATTAATGTTTCATAATTTACAAAATTCATAGTATAGTCACGGAGAAAAATAAAATGTTTAATTTCCTGATATATAAGAATAACAAAGGGTCGGGTTGGGATCGAGTATAATACACCATTTAACGTACATATCAAGTTTTTTCCCAATCTCTACTTAAATCGGAGACGGGTCGGGGAAGGGTAAGTACATGTAATTCATATTACCCATTTATTAGTCAATTTAAATATTTATATATTTTTATTTTCATTTTTTGTTTATTAAATAGTATTCTAAATATTAAAATTATAATTGAAATTACTAAGCTTTCTTGATAAGTTTTATCATCTTTTTTACTTTTCAAGCCATTAGACTTTTTTATAAATATTTTTATTTTTGTCTAAAAAAAGTAAATGGGACGGGTACGAGTAAAAATTATCATATCCTTCCTCGGTACATTGTTAAGTCAGGTCAATTTTTTAAATCTCATCCCCAACCGAATTACCTATTTAGTCAGCTATTCCCTATCTTAACAGGATCGGATACCTGTGGGTATCGAGTTTGTCGGGTCTTTTTGCAACTTCTATTAAAGTAACTTAATAACATTCCATATCGAGTAAGCAAATAGTAACTATTAGTTAATAATAAGATAATCAAAACATTATAGTTTAATATAATTAATCATACATTACTTAACATTTCGTACTAATATTAGATATAATTTGATTTGGTATTTTCCCGTGCAATGCACGTTTGATAATCTAGTTTATTCTAAAGGGCAATTATATTGCCACCACAATTTTTTATTGTTTCACCACATTACATTTTACACCACAATTATAGCATGTTTTTGATAAATAAACCACATTTATTTTACAAAAATAACCTTAACCAATTTGAAAACTTAAATGTAAATAAAGAAACTTGCACACCACGAACATTTGTCGTTCTCGTCTTCCATTGATCCATGCAATAATGTCGTATTAATATTTCTCCGCTAAACTGATCAAGATGCTGGGGAAAGTGGACAAAATTTTCACCAAAGTCTTGGTATTTTCTTGTACAATTTCTTCACTCAGTGAAAATAGACAACTAAAACATATAAATCACATCACAACTTAAATACAGAATTCTCTATGTTTTGTCGTTATTTATCAAACCAGTTTATGAATTTCTTTTTTTTTTCCCCAAAAATTATCAATAGTTGAAGATGATAGGGAAAAAAAGGGAATATACAGGGTCAAGATTTCAGTGACGAAGATATTAATTATTGGAATTTAGTCACGTTTTATGATTCTAATCGTCTAATGAGGATTTTATTCTAGTGAGAGATGAAATACATCCCCAAGCATAAAAAGTTTTCAAAGAAATCAATTTGGTTTTCTCAACTTGGTTCACACTATAATCCAAATCTTGTATATTAGAAAAATAGAAAAAAATAAAAATAAAAAAGAATTGGAGAGATTGATTCCATATCCTTTTTCTTGTTAAAAGTGATGAATAGTGAAGGCACTAGGGGCCTGATGCCATATCCTTTTTCTTGTTAAAAAGTGATGAATTGATGTCCACGAAGGAGGATGGGGAGGAGGATGATGAAGAAGAAACATGGAAAAAGAAATGGGTTGATGAATTGCTGTTGCCAACGTAGCAGGAAGGGGAGGAGGATGATGATAAAACAAGGAAAAGGGAGAATGGGTTGAATTTGAAAGTGGTGGGTGAACTAAAAAAAATAAAACACAACATATTTAAATGAATGTTATTATTGTAATTATTTAACAGTGTCTAATAAATGAAAATTTTGTGGTGTAAGGATTAAATTTTGTAATATCAATATAATTAAAGGACAAATATGTAATTATGAAATATGAATGAGGGTATTATCGTCTAAAAATATTTCTCTAAATTATTCTCTTTTATATATAGTGTGTCTGTGTATATAATATATATATATATATATATAGATTTATAAAATCCAATAAAGAAAAAAATTAAAATGTCAAATTTCCATTTGACTCCAAAACAATATCAATTTATGAAAATTGCTCTCTTCTCGTGTCACAGTCACTCCAGCTCGATTTTGAAGCACATCATCTTTCAAACAAGTAACAAAGCTAGATGATGGCATTTCTAAGTTGATAACTTCCAATGACATTACTAGTCGGGCGATCACAGCTAACACATAGTAAGATGGCCCCATTTGAACTATATTGACACAATGTTTCACCTGATTATAACGTTAGCTACCATTACATCCAACATCGGAGGTGTCAAACTTTCCCCCGAGCAGTTGTAGCAACGCAATACACTGCTAATGGACACCAAACGAAGACAAAAAAATCATACTACTAACCTTAAAAGACACATACAAGAAACATCTACTGTGAAAAACCTGGTTAACTTGTTCGTTTCCTTTTAAAGGCAGGATGGATGGTTCCATTGAACAATTCTAATTTATCGATCCTTGCCATGTAGTCTTTCATTCTCTTCAAAACAATGGGTATTTCCGAGGCATTACTTGAGATCTTCCGTTTGAGGAGTTGTATTTTCTCAGCAACCTTTTGATTCTGTCCAACTAGTGAAGCTATGTTATTTGACTCAACAGGTACATCTGCAGGATTCATAACACTCAACAATTCAGTGGTATGTAACATATTTAAATGATACAAAGGCCAAACGAAGTGATAGAGATGGTTAGAAAGTGGAATGCACTGAATGAAAGCGCAAAGAATTACAAACAGATGCTGAGCATTTGAGAAGATCCTCTCCCCCATTTTATTAACAGATTGGCGGTCACACAATTTCTGCAATCCTTCCAATATACCCCCTGAAGCCCCAAGACATCGATTAAACTAAAACTAGCATTTTCGGGAGTCTATCAATACGCCACGCACAGAGTTCACCATCCTGAAGGTGAAAATTGGGTGTTTAAAGATTTCAAACTATCATGAAGGCAAACAATCTCCTCCAGGCTCCAGCAAAACCTCAGCTACAACTGAAGCAGGAAATTGGGAATTCATTCTGACAGAACAGTTAAATCCACTCAGTAGTTCTCCAACCATTGATACAGTATCTTAGAAAATTGACACGTTATCTTAGAAAACTTCACAAGCCATTGCGCCCACTACAAAATTTTCAAATTTTGAACCACACATGAATAAAATTGAGTGATGCTCCACAGACCAGCATGACCACCAAGACAAATTGTGCTAAAGACATGCTGATTTTCACAGTATTTGGGACATTAAGTCCCAGAACAAAAAAACGGATATGTCCATAACGCCCTTGAACTCATTTTGTCCCAAATCCCAATTCCTCACTTCCATCACCAACCACTTCGAGCCCTAGCCCATTTATGCCTCCCCAACAATCAACAATTGAAGGTTCCTACTTTTGCAAGGATGGCCCATCACATCTTCTTATTGTAAGGCCATCATCCATTCTTAGTCTAAGCTTAGAAAAAGGATAAAGGTAAAACTATATTCCTAGCTTGCCAAACCATGGAAGAAGTACAAAATTCACCGAGAAACAACAGAGCTTCGCTCACCGTGTTACCAAAGAACAATTCACATTCGAAAGACAGCTATCATTATCAACCAACATTAATATCAGCTTGCAATCCATTGTAACCCTCCAGTATGACACATAATAAATATACATGCATAAACAGATATGAAAACGGAAAATGCAAAAGTCAAGTTCAATAACAAAATGATAATATTAGGTTCACTCTGCTGGGTTATTCATGCAGCCTGATTGGAGAGTAATTAACAGCTCTCTACATCTGTTTCAAGGCCATTAGTATATAAGAGGATTATACTCGGCTTGATAAAGAATAAAATAAAATCCCTATTAATATGCAGTTATGCACACGATATCTGTAATTCGGTATGCTTTTTCATCAGGGGGGCACCTAATAGGAAACGCAACAGAAGTTTCAGCAACACGTACAATCTTGAGGAAGAAGACATCAAAACACCATAAATTTGCCAAAACAGAACCACCTTCAGTAACTTTTGGATCTCAATTTGATGCACTTCGTAAATATACAGACAACTTACTCAAAAGTGAAAAATAACCAAAAACTAGAGCAATGATTGACCAGAATTTCACCACTATATTCTTCATTCATCATAGGGGAAAAAGTACGATAAAATGAATATTTTTCTTAAATTAATTAAGAAAAACAACAGAAAGATACACTTCAATTTTGTCAAAATTTTCAAAATTCGTAAAAGGTATTTTTTTTTTCCAAAATAAACCCTAAGAGCAAACCCCTACGGGAAAACACACAGGCAACCGTAAAATTCAATTGGGGAACCTAGACATGTACACACCTTGGTTAGGATTCGGGCCCGTCGCACAGTTGGGTTCAGGTTCAGATCCATTTCCTGCCAAATGGGTCTGAGGAACGACAGGTCGTTGAGAAGAGAGAAGAGAGGCGAGAGCGGAGTTAAGCTGATCAGGAAGAGTAGTTCTGTACTCAAGAACTTTCTGGGCTATTTTCTTTACTTCTTCTTCAAGCTTCAACACCTCTTCTTCTTCGTCCTCATCGTCTAGGAGCTCCGAAACTTCGTCGCTTCGAGTTGGGTTCTGGTTCTGCGTTTGGGCCGACATTTGGTTTCCGCGCCTGATTCAATTCTACGGCTACGGTATTCACCCGCCACTAACCTTCAGTAACTGGCAGGGCGACTAGGGAATTTCCCGGCGATTCGGTCGGAAATTTTGAAATTTGAGGACAATATAATTATTTGCAAATTGCAGGGAGTAGTACGCACCCGTTCCCCATTTAAATTTTGAAAATTTGCGGAAAAAGCCATCAGTTTGTGACGTTAGTGATGGTTACGGTTTAAAATGGAGACGTCTCTTTGGTGTTGTTTATTGAAGCGTCTTTAAATTCGAAGCCTCAAATTAGGACAAACACTTCAAGTTAAGGAATACCGACTAGTCATAGCAAAAGCCGTCAATTTGGGTAGTTAGTGATAGTTAATTAGTTTTAAATGGAAGCATTGTGTTTGATTCTCGTTATTGAAACACATTATAATCTCACCTACCACTGATTTGATAATTGCTCATTTATAATTACAAAATTTAAATTTTTATTAAATTTACATAACTCATCTCACTTGATTATAATTTCTCATTATAATTCAATTTGAATAAAGTGATTCAAACAGCCGTATGTATTTAAATATTATGATTATGATCATCAACATCATCATCATCAAGATATATCTTTAAATTTGTCTCGTAAAAGTTGAGAAGGTCACTCCAAATTTGTCTCTTTAAATTTGGACGAATTGGACTTGAAATTATTATTTTTTAAGTTCAAATTCATTCATATGTAAGGGTGTTTCCATTTTTTTTTTCAGTGGAAGTTCTTTTTTATGTTGGTAGAATACTTCAGTGAAATTTGCAATAAATGTGAATATTATTAGACCAGTGAATTTTACATTTCAAAAAAATAAAAGAAAATAAAAAAAATAAAATTCAGCGAAATTTACTAGTCTTTGTTAATGCTATGGCCGCGCTAAAATCACTCAACTCAAGGATTAACGACTCAAAATGTAAATTTTATTTTTATGTGAATTTTTTTTTTAAAAAACTTTCTGGCTACAAGGATACAATTTCTAAAATAAAATCTGGTCAAATCATTTATCTCCGTATTTGGTGGGACTCACTTATATACTAAAATTTCAACCAGAATCTATTTTTATTTTTATACAAAAACAGTTTGTGAAGACGTGCGTAGAAAAGATTAAAAAGGTGATTTCTAATTCAATATAACCTACTACTATTAGTTTATGTTTTGAAAAACTCGTCTAGACATAATTATCATCGATACTTGTGCACAATATTTCATCACGCCTTACGCTTTATGGCATCAACCCACGCTATTGTCTCATCATTGAAAGCTGTTTTCACACTGGTAGGGGCATGTAGACACTGTTTCAGTGCTACCTACCATTCATAAGAAGTCACTGATTCAGAATAACTTAAAGATTTTAATTTGCAGCGCCAATCCTTCCAATCAGACAAGATATTGTCAAGAAACGAAAATGCCAAATTCCATATGCTATGCTAACCTTGAGACGAATGAAGTATGAACAAAGCCATGTTTCACGCAAAGGAACCCATATTCCGTCCCAATACAATGAATCAGCTTAGATGAAGAGTCCAAAGTTCCATTATCCAGTTGAAATCTTGCAGCCCGAAAAAAATATGCAAGAAAATGCCAGTTTTTCCTCATGGGATTCGTCACCTGGATTGTGACTTCGTCCTCTTGAAATTATTTTTAAGTCTGTAAGTCTGTAAACTTTACTCAACTGTGCCATTTATTGAGAACGTGCCAACTGTTTGTAAAATTGTGTCTTTCGGATCACATTCAGCTCATTTTCTCTTGTCCTCATGGAAGTTGAAAGCCCTCACTTGCCACCTTCAACGGTAATTCTTTAAGTTTATACATATGTACAGGCTGACATGCAAGCCTGTATAAGTAATTTAAATATTAATCCATTGCGATATTGTTTGAAATGTATACTGGACCAGAATCATAGTACATTATACAACATACTAAAATTTGAGTATCTAGCACTCTAGAACATCATCTCCTAGAAATTTACTTCTTATACTAAAGTCCAAAACCTTGCTTTTTCTTCTGGTGCTGATAACTGTTCAGTTTTTAGGGTCAAAAGCTTCATCTTTCGGGATTAGGAATCTCTTGTTTACACCCATGTGCATTAGTCAATTTAGTCTAGACGAATCGAACTTTGTGTGATAGGACAGCTATTGGCTGGCGGCTGCAGCGTAATACACTTCATATTAAAATGCAATAGACCCTATAATTACCACTGGAAAAACTTGTTGAAGATCATTCAACTAGGAGGGTTCTCCACAATAAATATGAGCCATTTAGGTCTTCCACTTGTGGAAGTGTATTTGGAGATTCAGAAGTGGTAACCTTTAAAGAATATATACGTAACTGTAAGCAAGCACAAACATTATCTTGTTTAACAGGTTTTCATTCTGATGAAGTCTTCAATTGTGATATAATTGTTACTAAATTCAAAGTTGAAGTCCTCAAATTTTGGTGAGTTAATTGCAAATGGCTTATACAGTCTTAGCTCATAGCTTCCTGGGATTGTTCTGCAACTTGATTCAGATATAAAGATATTTTAGCAAGTATAGCACAACTAGAAGCGTAAAAGAAATATTATATCTAGTGACTCAATGTAACTCAGAATTCAAAAAGGTCTTTATGTTCTTGTTTATAGTAGTAACTTGGTATAGCTTAATGGAGACCCTGAGTAGAGCATGAATGTTTGTAGATCTTGGATTAATAGTTCAGATTGCATGGGTTTCATTTACAGAATGGAAAGAACAATTAATGACATACCATTCCAGTTATGCTTCTTCTTTCTAGTGCATGATATGATAAAGCAATACCATGTAAGAAACAGGTACTAGCCACCATTTTTATTTTTTTCCCTCAGGAGAGGGGGTCTCCTAAAAGAATTGAATACGAAGTTCCGTATCTCCTACTATTTTCTTCAAGCAAGTGCGACAAAGCTGGTGTTATACGGGAACTAGAGAAAGGTGTAGAGACAAATCTGGCTGACTATGACAAGAGAACTGCACTTCATTTAGCATCATGCGAAGGATGCACAGAGATTGTTCACCTACTTCTTGAGAAAGGAGCCAATGTGAATTGCAGAGATCGCTGGGGCCGCACTGTAAGTGTATTGAACTAGAAAGTCATAGTATAATCAGCATGATCACTTATCAGTGTCTCATAATTGCAGTATTATAAGTCTCTACAGGATACCTCTGTTCATGATTAATTTAATGTACAATTTAAAAATTCAACTGAGCAAGTGTACTGCCAAAATTAGAGTATTTTCACTGATTCTGTTAAAAGATTTGATTTAGTCTTTTTTACCATTTAGCATCCAAGTTTTCACAACCTCAACAATCATCCCATATTTTTCCGGAATAATCTTGATGTTTTTTATATTGAGAAAACTTTGCAGCCGCTATCTGATGCTCGTAGCTTTGGCCACGAGGGCATCTGCAAGGTTCTGGAGGCACATGGTGGAATTGATCCGGTACATTGCTTTTCAGCATGAATGCATGATTGTACCAGAATATATAGTCGTTGCTTGAAAGCATTCTCATTATTTGTTTACATGAATTTTACTCTTTTTTTTATTTTTTTTTATTTTTTAAATATTTGTATCATGAACTTCCCAGATAAGGATTGTTACCCTTTTAACCCCTTACGGGTATGGGAAATAGGAGAAGTCAAGGTACTGTGTTTCTTACCTAGAAATAGCAGGGCAGGAAAAGCTCGCTTCAATTGATTCCATTTTCTTCCACTATTCTTTAAGCCTTGTACTGAACACATTCTAAGGGGACCCCTAATTACTAATATCAGAAACTAATGCTTTAACAATTTTGCTACCTCATTATCTGAGCTTGAGAATAAGTTTTGCAATATTAGTCTCATACCACCAATAGAGAAGTATTTTTTTCTGTACTCTTTCACACATAACATATTTCAATTATGGAACTACTAAGTCGGAGTTACAAAGTAAGCATTAAAGTATATGAGAATTCAGAGAATTTGCATGTACATTTTACTATGACTAGATGTCTAAGAGAATTGGTGATCTTTTTGACAATAATGAAATTCATGGCTAAGCTTGATTCACTAAAGAAACATTTGATGATAATAAAATTTACCCCAGTTTTTCTTTCCTAATTGCCAACTGAAGCTAGTTGGCTGAATATGTTTAATTTTATTACCTATATATCATTGACGGCTAAAGTAGACATTTTAGCTCTTTGAAGAGCGCTAGCTTCAATTTCATTTACACAGTCAGCAGATTCTCAAATAACTCTGCATATGGAAAATCAAAACTCTTTATGAGTATCTAATCATGATATAAATATTTCATCTCCAAATGCTTGTGACAGGTGGGACTTGAAACTCCAGCTCCATGTTGTGAAATTCCTCACACTGAGGTAGACCTGAGGAAAGCAACTCTTATTGGAGAAGTAATTTATGTTTGCTGAATCCTCGGCAATTATATTTACAATTGAGCAACTTGAACCTTTGTTAATTTTACTCAAATAACTGTGCAAATTTAATTTTAGATTCCTAGGAAAATGGCCTGGTTCGAAACTAATGCCATATCGGTAAATAACAGGGTGCATATGGTGAAGTTTATTTGGTTAAGTGGCGAGGTACTGAAGTTGCTGCAAAAACAATTCGTTCTTCTGTTGCATCTAGTCGAATCGTGAAGTAAGATAGGATTTCTTCATTCTTGTTCAGTATCTCAGGTCTTGACTTGTTAATCTCTCAGAAAATATTGTATAAGTTGCATTTTCCTGAAACTGAATATTTATCTCCAAAAGTTCTTTAGTTTGAATCCATATTACAAACGACCATAACAACATCCGAATCATACATTTGGCTGAATTATAACATTCATACGTACTATCATTATCACAAATCAAGTAAAATGTTCTACAATATGTAAGTTGCCGAATGCTGAATCGCAACATTCTTACATACTAGCATATTATCATCTTTGATTTCTGTTGTTTCTTGCTTTTCAGGGGCAAGTTTTTACAGGAAATGGGTTTGTGGCAAAGATTGCGCCACCCTAACATAGTGGAATACCTTGGTGTTTTAGATTTAAAGCACTCCAATCGCTTGGTCTTCCTGGCTGAGTATCTACAAAATGTAAG